>BQNB010038870.1:0-48457 GCA_026074375.1 Tanacetum coccineum | reverse complement strand
TTTAGAGAGAAGTTAGAGAGAGAAAGGTAGAGAGAAAATAAGAGTTGGTTAATTCTTACAAATGAGAAAATAACAAATGAGAATCAACAAGCATCAACACCCTCTCCATACTTGGAGAAGGGTATTTATACTTAATACCAAGAGGCTTTCATGCCTTGGTATTTCTACGGGCCGGGCTCGGGATTACTTGGGCTTTCGCCCGATACACGTGACCGGTTAGATTACATTTAAGAGCCCGTTTACCCGTGTAGCCTATTACAACGTATAATTAATTAAGCAACCGAGACCTAATATAATGAACGAACTTCCATTGTTCGACTCAATATATTTTGAGGCTAACAGATTCTTACAAAATTTAGGCATGACCCGTTTGTGTTTACTCATTTTTCCAAAGACGTAAACTTTATTAAAAACCAATTTCAAACCACTTCCAAATCACAATTTACAAACTCTATACAATCGTTTTCCATTTAAAACAAGTCTAACGAGTCACTAAAACACTTATTGGGCTTTTAGCCCTAATAAGCCTTTAAAACGCCAAAGTACGAAATAAATAAGTTCGATATACTAAAAAGATAACAAACAAGTTCTAGGTTCATCAATAAGCTACCACAAGCTTATAATAAGCCAAGACATATAAAGCCAAACCCATAAGCTTGTGTACAAGCTTGGGCCGCGGCTTATGTTGTGGGTGACGTGGGCTTGTAGGCCCATTAAGCCTTATTTGATCTTATGGATTAAGTCAAATAGCTTAATGCTTCATCCTTTCAAAAATAAACTAACAATATCCAAAATAAAACTAAGTTACAAGAAAATAAGTCACAACAATATTTCTTTATATTTTTCCATTTTATTTCGCGTGTATATATACTAAAATAAGCTCAAAATAATTAAACAAGCTCTCAAATAAGCTCACAAATATAAGCCGAATACAAATTATCACATTAAAATAATCACGATCACAAAACTATAATTTCCTTATATTTTTTTTTATAAATTTCAAACCATAAGTATACCTTTTTAAGGTTTATGTAGTTTCAAAATCATTCTTTTTACAAAACAAGTTGTACAACAAAGGTTTATGCATCAAGAGAAGTAAGGAAGTACAAGTTATTTGAAGTTTTGAAGACTTCCAAAGAAAAATGGTTTTTAGAGATGAACAAAGAACAAGAACAACCCAAACGTTGTTTATTTTATACCCGAATGATCTTAAAAGATCAAACCTTCAACTAGTCTTCAAAAGTAAATGATTGAAAGTGAAAAATGTATGGTTTTGTATGTGTCTGTGTTTGTGCCGTGAGTTAGGGTGAGCAAGAGAGAAAAAGAAAAGCTCAAATACAAGTGTGTGTGTTATGAATGAATATGTAAATGAAATATGATATATAACTAAGTTGCTTCACACACTAGAGTATGTTTATGTGTGTGTCGTGTACAAGAGACAAGGGAAGAGAGGGGACCAATTTGATCTCTCAATCATATTCAAGTTATAACAAATCATGTGAGTAAGGCTTGTCTTCTTGTTTTGAATTCAAACTTGTTCACCAAGGGTGCATGTGGTGTTTGTTTGGGTCGAACAAGACAAATGGGAGGGGGGACCAAATGATTCTCTCCATTTTATATTTCTAGTGCTTCCCACTTAATTTAATTTCTATGTCTTACATGTATAAGCTCATGTTATAAGTAAACCACGATTAACGCAAGTAACGAAATAAAAAATGGTATCACCGAAAATTATGAAATTTTAAATATTGTCATAAAATGTAAAAACGTGGCTATTGCCAAAATACTACAACGTTTGGCATCCCGGTTCGCTCCCGGAGACGGTTCTCAGATAAAAGCGTGAATACTTCACGGTTACACGTAAATATTAAATGAAACTTCAAAAATTCAAATTGCTAAACGAAAACAGCTAAATTATTAAACGGAAATTCTTAGGGTGTCACATATGCGTGCATGGAAAAAAAGAGCAATCATCACCATGTTACCTAATATCTCCTAATCCTCTTAAGGCTAAATGTTTCCCTAGTAACTTTAATGGCAAGTCTCTTTTGGACGACTTTGATGATGAAGAAGGTGAAGGTTAGGGATCATTAAGCTCTAAACATTTAAGTGGTGACTTAAAAGGCAAGTCTCTTTTGGATGACTTTGAGAAGGTAGAAGGTGAAGGTGAAGGTTTGGGATCGTTAAGCTCTAAGTTTTGTTTGGTTTAAGTGTTCACGTTTGGTTGTCACAATCTGTTGAATTTCCTTTATGTTTACCTAGTGACATAAGTTTCGTTTATTTTAGTTGTTGGTCACAATGTTCCTAGGACCTTTATCTTAGTTGTAATTTAGTTTATCTTTATTGTAATTTCGCTTATCTTATTTGTAATTTCGTTTCTATGTTGTAATCCAAGTTAACTTCTTTTTTAATGTTATAACTAGTTATTTTTCTCGAATAGATCAAAACTTCCAAATACATAAAAAGAGTTTTATACAAAATATTCACCTTTTTACCACAAATTTATTACTAATAAATATTCACCTAACATGAAGTAAATATACTCAACCACTTTCTTTTTTCTCCTTATATATATACATCTATTAACAAGTGTTTTTATACACCAAACAAATTTCAACTACTACATGGAAAACCCGGACGTCAATAACAACTTGTGTAGGCACTGTGGAGCAAGAACTACAATAACAACTTCATGGACTCCTAGAAACCCCGGACGTCGTTTTCACCTTTGCCCAAATTGTGGTTTAAGTCATTGGTTTGATCCGCCAATGTGTGCAAGAGTTGTGACTATCATTCCGGGTTTATTGAGAAGAATCAATAATTTAGAAGAAAATGCAAGGGTGAATGCTAGTGAAGCAAGAAGAATGAAAATTATTATATTGTTTAGTTGGTTTATTTTTGTTTTGTATTTCTTTATGAAAGAATGAAAGAATCTTCATATGCTTTTAATTAACAAGTGTTTGTAGACACTATTTTAGTTTTGAATAAAAATTTTAAGTTTAATTATTTGCTAAGGGCATTTTATGTTAATTATTAATATTTCTAAACGTAAATATAATTATTGTATAGTTTAAGAGTGGTTTATGTTAATTATCCAAAATTTTGTTTGGACTCAAGTGGGGAAGCGAACCAATTTTCATGCATTTAGTAACGACGACATAGAAACATCATGAAGTTTGACCGTGGTGTCTTTACTCCTTCTCTTTTCTCCTTATATAAACACCTTACCAAGCACAAATCTCATAACAAGGCAATAAAAAATAATAAATAGTAGATCTGAAAAATCATCAAAAGTTCATCAATGGCAAGTTCTAGTTCTTCACCAAGAGTCAATGCCCGTCCCTTGAATGAGTTGATGCAATTAAGTGGTGAAAATAGGTTGAATTGGTTAGCTTTTTTTAAGTTACTGGAATCTAATACCATCATAAGTTACAAAAGAAGTTACTGGAAAGATAAGTTACTGGAATCTAATAACATCATAAGTTACAAAAGATAAGTTACTGGAACCCTACTAACAAACTAGACCAAGACAACAATAGTGTTTTCAACAAACATTCCACAACGCCAAATCAACATCTTCATTTAGCAATCTTGTACTTCCAAAAGAAGCATGTTAAGTGTTCACGGTATGCTAAGCCTGCCTGGGTTGGATTACTAACCTCCAATGGTAGATTATTCAACAACCTGTATAAATTTCGTATAACCCAAATTCCGCAATCACCGGTAAATTTTCCTTGCCGGGGGACATTAACATCATACCGATAGCTGATAGAGTAGTTACTTGGATCAATGTTTTTCTTTTCCATTACCTCACTTTGTATCAATAGCTTTGGAAGTTTATTTGAATACAATTGCCTCGCGTCCAGCCACCATTTTCGATCTTCAACAATCAAGTTTTCCGGAGGTAGGCTGTCATAAAAAGTTATGACACCGGAACGAATATGGAATTCAGCAAGGATCCAATGATTATCCTCGACATTAATCGGAAAGTAAACCTACATATTGAGAAACATAAGATTTGTATTAAACATACTACATATTGACAAACATAAGATATATTACAAACACATAAAACTATATCTCACCTTTTTGACAGATTCAGAAAATCAAGGCACACCATAAGTCACCCCATCAACAAAACAACACTGCATCTTATCCCCAAGCATAAAAGTGTTAAAAAATGGACCACAAATTGCCCAATCAGCTACTGTCGGTCTATAATGCCACAGAGATAACACCCATATATCTAGATGCTGTTATGATTTAAATTATATATCAGATATTTACATTTAATTATTTTAGCAAAATTTTAAAGATGTTTTAAATTACATACTGTATCAGACAGCCACCCACGCCTTTCTTTGCATATACCCAATAATCTTTCCCAGAATTTAGAACACATAAATGAACCTTCATTTGTCCATGGAAAGTAAAAATACTTATCTTTGTTGTCTCGCAACATATCACTAATTTCAGGAGGCACAATCGTTTTTGTTTTTGGAGCATGTTTTGGCCGAAATAAATCCTAACAAAAGAATAAAAGTGGATGGTAACAACAACATAGCAAGTACGAGGGGGAGGGGAGGAGGTGGGAGAGGAGGGGGCGCGAAGAGGCCTAACTGTATTTGCTTTGAATACTTTGAAGTAGATAATTATAGATAGAGGAGTTACATACCTCTTTTCAATCTGGAATGACTTTACCATCATGGGCGGTTAAAGGTAGACACCTCTTTTTTACTTTCTTATTCATAGCACGTACTTTATGAGTTTGTTGGGTAGATTCAGGCTGGATCATGTATGGTGATACGCGATACTTGCTTTAGCCTCTCGTTGAACCTGAAAATAAAGGTATGTAAATGAATTATAACTTTGTTATGTGTTACAAAATAGATAAGGTTTAAGGAGGCTTTTAAGGCAAGTATTATTAACCTTAGCATCATTGGCCTCTTCAACAGAATCACAAGTATGTGACTGAGTCATCAAAAGTCATTTAATATTGATTTTATGCCACTTTTGCATCCATGCAACGGTAAGTTTTTCAATCACCATGAGTTGAATTGGCAACTGATTATAAAATTTTGACAAATATGTGATTGCGTTATTTAGGTAAAAAAATGATAGTTAACATTATAGGATAAGGATATGTTTACCTCTTTAGGAATATCAAAATTGATTATCTTCATAAGAGCATCAACTGCAATCATTTCGGCTCTTTCCTAGTAGGAAGCTTCACAATTCTTGATGAAACCTTTGTGCCTTCAACAATAAATCGGACCTGACAATTGTGGTTCCTCTAACGCCTGTATAAATACAAGTAGGGGAATGTTAATATTTCATGTTGGTGTTGGCTGTGATGGTGATTACACTGAACAACTTGGTAGTGGAGCGTTTGACAACAATTTTTTTTTTTGGTTTACATATATTCTCCATTACAAAGTTTCACAAGGGCACAAATGGTATCCTTGACTCAAACCTAGCACTTGACATGGCTCGTCTACTTGAGTTATACTATTCTTAAATGATATAGCCTATTTTACATAACATTAATCAACACACATTCTGGGGTCGAAGGCATCATTCTGGATGTAAAATAGTAGCCATAGAGACAGAATACACTAACCTCGTCATTAAGCAAAATTTTCCATTCAACAGTTTGTGCGCGGGAGGAGGGCGGCAGCGCGTGGCGGGACGGGAGCAAATTCTTGGACTGCCAACATTTTGGTCAAATTCATTTTGCTCTACAACCTGTACATATACACAAAATGACAGTAGATAGAACTTTAACAAGCATAATCAATCACAAAACTAGTAATAAATGGTTATTCTATATGATGTAAAACACACCTTTGGATCATGATCGAAATCCATAGAATCCTTATGCACATTATTTGCATTTATATCAGTTGCACATGAGGTCTGCACAAAGGAAGAATTTTAGTCAAATTACTAAGTAAACAAAACGTCTAATAAATTATTATGTTAAACTAAGTAAACGACACAATAGGGGGGGGGGGGGGGGGGGGGGGGGGGGGGGGGGAGGGCAAACTTAAAGAACTATCAACGCACATAGACTCTTTATTTCTAGCCTTAACATCAGATCCACACGATGGCTGAAAACAGACATAATTGTTTAGTAAACAAATACATATAAAGAAAATAGCTCAATGCATAGCAGAAACAAAACATAAATCATCAAATAAACATCACAAACATATATTTTTATCAACAGACATACACTCTGCAGCCACATTGAGAGTCTGAAATAAAACATAAAACATCAAATAACGAAAAAAAGCTCATGCATAGTAGACACAAAAAGGTTTACCTTTTCAAGATTAGGAATCTAGGTATCTTCAAAAAAAAAAAATTCCGTAATTGAGTTATATTCTCCTAATTTCTACTTCCCTATTCGTGATCTTCTTCATAAGAGCAACCTATTATGTGATTTCACATTCAAACTATCAAAATCATTGCAAAAATAGGGTAACATTTAGTTATAATAATTATATAAATTTTAAAAAAATACCGTATATATATATAAGTATAAATATAAATACAATATAAAAAAACAAACCTTACATGATGAACAAATTCATAACTATTGCTAAACAACATTAATACATGACTATCAGATCCAATTTTAGATGTCTGCGTTGAAAAATAAGGTATTGTGTTAGCTAATAAAATAATGATATATTTTATATAGGATATATTTTATAGAAGTATCGAACCTTATGATGATTAACAAATTGCTCAACTGTGGTTATACGACTCTGAAAATCCCGTTGCATATCAGAAATCTTCTTTAAAAGCTCTGGTACACTTAAACCTTCTTCAACACATGATGAACATCTGGTACAACTCAACCTTCAATCAACATCATGGTGGAACATTGGTACAAACATCTAGCCTCACGTCGAACCTCTAAATGCGTACATGTGTTAGAGAAACAACTGACTTGTGCTTAACACGTGACTCTTTTTTTCGATGGCCATCAGATATGTACTCTTGCCTTTGAGCGCGCGCAATTCATGGAGATACTCTAAACTCATTCTCCACCACTTCTGTATCATCTCATCAGAAGATGGAGTAAGGGTACGAAGCCTATTTCTAACCTGAAATAGACGATCATAATCATTCTTTAAAAATGAGGTCCCATCACTCCATGCGACAACCCTAGGTATGACATTCTTTTCTTCAACCCACCATGTTTTTGAATTCGAGGATAGAGGAGGTTTCTAATAACGCATATCTGTAAACATAATGAAAACAAAGGGAATTACTAAACAACCGGTAGGGATATTTAAAAAAACTATTATTAATTTAAAAAAAATGAACTTGACTAACCCTTAAAAGGGCAAAAAACAAAACCCTGAGAAAGTATGATGTGGGGGCTTGAATGGTCGGCCCATTAGTTGCAAGTTTTTTTAAATGGGACCTTCACGTATTTTAGCTATCAGTATTGTAAACCCTTTTGTTGTGGAAGCGTTCTATCCACATGGACTCACCTAGTGATGATCATGTCCCAATGCTGATATAGTCATCATATGTCCCAAAAAGCTGGTTTGCGATAACGTGTCTTAGCTCAAAACCCATAAAACAAAATCTAACGCCAAAAGCAAACAAACACGGACAGCATCATCATCCAATAGCTTGTTAAACTCAGTATGGTTGTTGAGTAGCTTATTCAGATCAAGGCCCTTAACACTAGATTTTTCGGGAAATACACGCTCACGGAAACAAGAGTTAACTCCTTTCAAGTGGTCTAACGAACAATCCTCGAAAAGAAAACCGGTAACCAAACAAAACTCACGCCTTCCAAACTCAATTGTGTTTGGCCCAATATCAAAGATAAAAGGAATATTAGTACTAGGATCTTTGACATTTCTTTGATGTTGTAGCAAATAGTTAATCAAATGGTTATCATGCTCTTGGGTTCTTATATCTAACCACGGACCAAAAACAGCGCTTCTAAACTTTTTATAACGTTCAGGTTTGAAAGCCAACTTACTTCCTATGGTTTTCAGTAGATATAACCTAGTTCTCGCACTGACTTTGGCATCATAAACCTAGATTGATTCAAAAACAATTATAAAACTACTTGATAACATTAAACATAAACTATTTATCCGAATTAAATCAAAATAAATTAACAAGTATTACCTTTAAGCTTGAACTCACATTGGCCTTTATACGTGAACCCATATCGATAAATGTTTTCAGGTGATCAAACCCAACTATGAAACCCTCTTTAATCGGACCAACCCTTAACGAAGTAAACCAGACTTTAAAAGTGAACCCATATCGACAAGGGCTTACAACAATCAAACTTAACTATGAAACCTTTGACGGAATTAATCAGACCAGTGAAATGGTTTTGATCGGTTTGAGTATAGCGTGTGTTTTTTGAAATATTACGGTTACCAAGAAAATCTAAGTTATAGATTTTTTGTTCTTTCCTGAGGCAATAAAGCAAATTGGTACAAAAGTACGGAACAGTTGAGTCGAGCATTTGTAAGTTGAGTAGCCGTCAGTCGAGCACTTGATAGTTAATAGGACAAAAATAAGTGGGCCACTAATTAAGTTGAGCATTAGACACATGTAAAAAAATGAGTGGAGTTGAGTAGTCGAGTAATTTGAGATGACCATATTGAGAATAAGATGAAAACATGACTACTATGTGGAACTCAGTTTACTTTTTTGCTCAAAACCGTACTTGGCTCTAAATTTTTTAGACGTATGGTTAAACTAAATGTTGGTCAATGTATAATACATAATGTTTTGTCGAACATCTGTATTAGAAAAATTAGGTATCTATTAATCTTATATATATGTGAAATTGGAACAGAAAAAATTCGAACAGCTTAAACCAAATAATATATTTGACGCTCCTTAATTTAATATCAATTTCTATATAAATAAAGATGTTTGAGAAATTCGATCCTAGACCCACGTGATACTCACATGACTTCCAAGTAAATGTTCCTCTTCTATGGCAATACTTGAGCTTCAATGGTGGTGTTTGTTTTGGCTTATCAGGAATAAGCTCATAGTGTTTAAATAAGCTTAGGCTTATGACATTATTATTATAACTTAATTCAAACAACCAACAACAACTTATACGCCCATTTCTACCTATATATGAGGCAAGACATGAAAAAATTCATGCTGACTAGACATGGTGACTAGGCAAATTAATGCTGACTGAAAATGATGACTCAAAGGGTATTTTCGTCATAAAATCTGACTGTACATATTTAGTACAAAACATGAGGGTATTTACGACATTCTATACTCTCCTTATTAATATCCTACTTTCTCTCCCATAATCACTCTTCAATTTTTATTAGCACCAAATCTCTCCCTTTCATTATCTTACGAGGGTTTTCATTTTGAAATTCAAAACAACCAAATCCCCAATCTTATCCCAAAATAATTGAGCCACAATCAAATACCCCTAATATGTGTGAAACCACAGGTTTCTCTCATCCAATTTATGATTTCTGGAAGAAGTTGATTCTGGTCGAGATCAAACATCTAACTGATTCATTTGCTAACGAAATGCAAGTTCCAAGTAGCAAGAATGAGTGGAGATCACGAGGCATTAAGGTTTGATCCATTACAATCTCATGGAATCTTCATGTTGGTTTTAGGTAGATCTGTAATTAATGATATATGATTTTATTTTTTCTTGCAACTCTTTCATGAGAACAACTTTAGGATGGCACAGTTATGCTTTCTGAAGGCTGAAGACAAATATTCCGAAAGATTGGCTGAGGCCCATCACCTTCGTGCAATTGCTCTCAATGCCGGGGCTTCATATCCTCAAAGGGGGAAGCTTTTTGAGGATGCTGCCAAGTTATTTGATTCTATTGGCAAGAAAGTATTGGCTGCTGAGTGCTTCTGTGAGATAGAGGATTATAATACAACAGGTAATTACGTGTTCTTATTATGTGATTTATTATTGTGATTAATTGAATTGAGTATAATCTTTTTATTTTGTTTTTTCTTGATAATTTAAAGCATGACTATGGAGGTTGTCTTTTATTTGTTTTCTCAGGTGTTCATTATACGTTGTTCGTCCATTGTGTAAAAATCATCTATGATCATTATTGATTTCAGCAAGGTATGTAAAATTATGTGTCTAAGATTTTTTGTTAAATCCTATGTCAACCTAAAAAAACGTATAGGAGTTTGCTTATGCTGTCCAACAATAATAATTTAATCCATTGTTTCACAACGCGACTATAGATCGAACTACATGATATTGATGAGAAGTTTTCATCTTGACCATTCATCTTTGTTCTATACTATTATTATTTTGTAACAGCTTTTTTAAACGGGTGATCCTAAATGTGCATCATAACATCTTTGCCTAAAATTGAACTAAATATATAAGTATCCATTCATGATGCTTTGTACATATGCCATGCATATTAGTGTTTAAAAAACTCATAAGGTTGTACTAAAAGTCCTTAGAGGTGGGCCATTTAAGAAACAAGTTGAAGTGGTTATGAAAAAAGCTTCTTTTAAGGTTCTCAAATGAGTAGAACTTTAGAATAATTTTAACCGTTTATATTTATCAATTTTTCTTATAGGTTCCCAATCTGACGTACCATGTTCTCATAACAAGTGTCATCCACATGTTTTTTTTAAATTTCATACGAAGATAAACTTTGTTTATACACACAACGTTTGAAGCAAAACTTAATTTACGCTCGATTAACATCGTACAGCAGATTTTTTGAATAATTTTAATGAAGACTTTTTAAAAAAGCGTTTTGTTAATCCCCCTATGGTTTCCAGTTTTTTCATTTTTTTTAATTTATATATTTTTAGAATTTTATTTATTTTATAAAATTTAGAATTTTAATTTAAAAATTTCAGATGTACAAATAGTAACCCCCTTAATTTTATAGTATTGATTTCTCTTTTTATCAATATCATGTCTTAAAACTTGTTCCACTACCACAATCTGACATCTTTTGCTTTTTGAATATTCCATGGTCAACAATTATATCAAGTAAGATATGTCTAATCCTCTAATGTCCAAATACTACGTAATATGCTTGGTATCTACTTCGGTCCTTGTTTAATGTCCAAACATTTGAACAATTTCAAAATATTTTAAAATTAATTTCGTTCTTTTCCATTTTTTTGCAATTTCAAAATATTTTAAACTTTAAAACTTCTAAAAAAATTTCAAACTTTGAAACATTCAAAAATATGTCAAACTTTGAAATTTTCAAAATATTTCAAACTTTACACTTTTAAAATATTTCAAATTTCAAAACTATCAAACTTTACAAACATTTTAAATTTTAACATGTCAAAGTTATAACACTTTCAAAATATGTTCTAACTTCAAAAGTTTAGGTGTCGGCTACAGCAAGATCCGTCGGGGCGAAAAAGCACAGCGACGACGGCAAAAGGTTGCCAAGCTACACCCGTTTTATTAATTCATTAATTATCAAGAGTTGTTCATGCTTCATACCAACAAAAAAACAAATTTAATATCAAAGAAAAAAGATTAAAATTTAAGATGTAGCAAACCCAAAAGAGTGGTGGTAACTGAAGCAAAAGCATTGTTGCAACTAAAAAACGTCACCCTCCATAAATTTAAAATTAGTTGGTCTTTCTTATAAACTTATTTTAAAAAATCAAAAGAACAGCTATTTCAATATCTATGGCAAAATCAAAAATCAAAACTATGATAAAGATCTAAAAAATAAGAAAACAAACACTTAATCCACCAAAACAACAAATCCCAGCCGCACCAATTAAGGACACACCAACGTAACCTTCAATAACTATTGTCACCACAACCATCGTTACACACCTCGCATGGCTGCAAGAGGACAACGATGGGACTGCCGATTAACAAAAGAATCAACCACAACATGCTCAAAAACAAAAATAACAATAGAAAATAAGAAAATTTTTACTTATGAACAACAAAACACAACCATCTAACTCTTATGTTAGATCTTGATTCTACCACCACAAAACAAACACCAAAAAACACTAACCACTATAACTTGCAGCCAAATCTTGGTTTAACAACCTGAAAAATAAACCACAAAAACAGGTGGTCAAAGATCACATAAACAAAATACACAATAATCTTAGCATAAACTTTATAAAAAAAGTTATATACATAGTTTAAAAAGAAACCATAGAATTTCAATAGACACTGAGTTTTCGGTAGAAGCAGCGGTGATAGTGAAGATTCCGGCAACGGCGCCTGAAAAAACTGTTAAAGAGGTTACATAAACCCAGATCTGCAAATAATATATACATGTCTATAAAGTTCTTACAAAAAAACTTAAAAAATATAAAGAAAAAACATTAAAAAATCGGACAGATCTATAGATAATAAAAAGTAAGTGGTTGCGGCTTCGGATTCAAATGATGGTCATGGCGGTGGAGACAGATTTAGTTGGCGGTGGTGTTAGATTTAGATGGTGGCGGCGGCGAGTTTATAGAGGGGAGAAGGTTTGTGTGAGTTTTAGGTTAGAGAGAGATGTGAGCAGATTTATTTGTTATTTTTGTGTTGTGTGAGTTTTTTAGGTTATTTTATATATGAATAGGTTGGGAGTGTTTGTTTGTTGGGTTGGTTATTTTTTTAAGATTGGATGTTGGTTTGGTGTGTGTAAATTTAGGTTTTTATGTTGGTTTGAAAGTCTGAATCTTAAAGTTGGAGGTTTGGGTTTTGGTTGGGGATATCCATGCTTTATAAAGGAGTATAGATATATGTATGTATATATATGTATGTATATGTATGTATATATATGTATGTATATATATATATATGTATATATATGTATATGTATATGTATATATATGTATATATATATATGTATGTATATATATATATATGTATATATATGTATATATATGTGTATATATATGTATATTTATGTGTATATATATGTATATATATGTGTGTATATATATGTATATTTATGTGTGTATATATGTATATGTATGTGTATATATGTATATATATGTGTGTGTATATATGTATATATATGTGTGTGTATATATGTATATATATGTGTGTGTATATATGTATATATATGTGTGTGTATATATGTATATATATGTGTGTGTATATATGTATATATATGTGTGTGTATATATGTCTATATATGTGTGGGTATATATGTGTATATATGTGTGTATATATATGTCTATATATGTGTGTATATATATGTATATATATGTGTGTATATATATGTATATATATGTGTGTATATATATATGTCTATATATATGTATATATATATATGTCTATATATATATATATATGTGTATATATATATATGTATATATATATATATATATATGTATATATATGTGTATATATATATGTCTATATATGTGTATATATATATGTCTATATATGTGTATATATATATGTCTATATATGTGTATATATATATGTCTATATATGTGTATATATATATGTCTATATATGTGTATATATATATGTCTATGCCCTTGCATATGATTCTACTAAAATGAAATTGAAAGTACGATACTCAAAGTTTTCTTATGTCCATAGTAGCATTATAGCGTTAACTTTGACCCATCTATTTAGTTATTGGTCATTTCGGCCTAATGAGTCAAATAGTTAAATATTCGGTTATTAGATGTAATTTTAAGGCATGCAAACCTCTTAAATCAGTGGGTTTATTAATTAAATTTATATCACAACTACAAAAGTTATATTATACATAAATAACTTTGATAAGTTTTCCCGTTTCACCCGTAGAGTGAATTCCCCGTTTTGACCCATAGCCCGATCATTCCAACTCACTCATTTTTTTACCTCTAAGTGGCATTAACGAAAAATATTAAAACTTCTCTAGCTGATTGGTGATCACATGATGGCGATTGATTATCTCATATTTGATGGTGTTAAGCCGTCAAGTCATCTTAAAGGTTATGTGGTGAGACGACTCATTAGGTGGTCCATGAAGTTCTTTCCAGATTTAACCTAAAACTATACAGACAAAAAGGGCAGGTCAGTAACAACTTCCAGGAATTTAGTAGATGATTCTAGGTACAGAAGATATGCATAAAACATATAATCTGTAAGACTATATTTCAGGTTCGCAACAACTATTTATTGTAACTCAAATGAAACAATAAACAAAGCAGATACAAAGTTGGGGAGGACATAGAAATATGTCCCTTATTATTCTTTGTATTCTGACATCAATATATGATAATGATATGTATCTGGTAATAATCTGATGAGGCTGTTTGGTATTCAACTGGTGTCGAGATCTACAGCAGCAACCATGATATGCAATCACTCTCATGTTTGAAGTTTGGTGTTGGACTCGACTTTTGTTCGTGGGTGGAGATCACAATAATTTAGAGGCGTATCTTTGAAACACATTCTTGCACCAAATAACATTGAAAGCTGACACCATTCGGAGTTCATTGATCTCGAGTAAAGTTTCGTGGTAAGGCTTAAATTCGGTTTGTGTGCTATATTATAAGCGAATAATGTAGATATACTTATGGCCGTATTGCAGGTTAAGCATCTATAAAATGTTAGTAAAGGTTAGATGGATATACTAAGAAGTTGTTAATTTATATTTAGTTTGGCTCTTTTTTGAAAGAAGCTAGTCCCTGGCTCAAGAAACTGATAGGTCACTGACAGCAATGGAACCGAGCCAATTGTGGTTGACAATGACTTCTTTTGGTGTTTCAAATATGAAAATCCAAGCTACAGGTTGTAATTACCAAGTATTGTTCCAATTTTAACTCAGCGCACTTAATCATATTTATATTTCACCTTATTTTAATTTGTATGTTACCTGACTTATATTCCTCTGTATATAACTTTTCATTTTCAACTATACTTTTTCCCAATTTTGGCATTCAATGTTCTTACTTTGTATCTACAGGTGGATGCATGAGGCATTGATTTTTACAACATAGATGAAACATAACCTGAATCGACTAACTCAGAAGTAATCCAACTCCTTTCGGTTGCTTTTGCAATAGGATGTACCGAATGCAGGTATCATGAAATTTTATGTAGGTTTTGTTATAGATTTAGTTTATGTTTCAAATGTTATTGTTTTTTAAATGCAGATGCAACTTATATAATGTGCAAATGTTGAATATGGTCGACCTTTGAACTCGGATTATGTAGGAGGATTAAATTGTTGTTATGATGGAACACAATGCAAAGTGAAAAAGGCCTTGAAAGTGTTGAAAGAAACATTTACTTGAAGTATACGGTTAAGTGGTGGATTGGAGTGACTCTATTTACCCGTGAAAATCTGTATCTTTGACGTACCCACTATACTTGGCAAAAAAACAGGAACCATGATTTCTTGGTAAGTTAAATTAACCCTTTTTTGTTAAAACTTTCACTTTTTATATAGCCATATATCAATAAACATGTCTTCATGTTTCCCGATTCAGTGTATTATTTATATTATTAACGAATCAGGTTTTGCACCGTTGGTTGTATTTGACAACATTAGATAAATAAAGATGTCTGAGAAATTCGATCCTAGACCCACGTGATACTCACATGACTTCCAAGTAAATGTTCCTCTTCTATGGCAATACTTGAGCTTCAATGGTGGTGTTTGTTTTGGCTTATCAGGAATAAGCTCATAGTGTTTAAATAAGCTTAGGCTTATGACATTATTATTATAACTTAATTCAAACAACCAACAACAACTTATACGGCCATTCATTATAAGCTACTAGTACAAGGCTATAAGCTACTTACTGAACATTAGCTTAAGCCCACAAAAAAAAGTTATAAAAACGTCCTATTTGTATTTGTTGGCTTTTGTGTGTCCATTTACCAGTATGCAAGAATAAATGTAACCTATCGGATGCATCAGAGTTAGATTATAAGGTGATTAGCAAAAGATGACGAAAAACATCTTCCATGTCAACTTCGATCTTTACTCATTTTCTTAACTCTGGTTCGGTCCTTACTCATTTCAGTTGCTTTGAGAGTATTTTCTTAACTCTGGTTCGGTCCTTACTCCTTTCAATTGCGTTGAGACACTACTATCGAATAGTGTAATCATTATTCAATACATAGGTACAAAAAATGTGTTCATCACCTTGTCTTAATTAAAAGAAATATTCATCTCCCTTTACCAATCAACAATCATTTTACAGTTAGCCAAAATATAAATTTACAACAATATATACAAGAAATCTAACAATTATGGTATAACAATTATTATTTTTAATAGAAAAATCCGTAAATTAAGTGACTCATCATTTTTGTCAAATTGGCTAATGAAAATTAGTGTAATTATGTTTTATAACATGATATACAGCTACATAAGCTACTCAGATACAAGATCATCGTTTAGAAACAGCTACATGTTCAATTTATCTACTATTCTCACACAGATATATAACGAGATCGTCCACACAGTTAAGAACACTTATCATCCTCACGTAAAATTTGGGCAAAGCCAACCTATTAGACACAACAAGGCTCATGATACAAACAATTCTCGGTTTCTATTCGTTTATAACATCTTCATATTCATAAAGTAGACGATTTATACACATCTTTTGTCACACCTTCACAACAATTAGGAACTAGTGGGAAAACTTTAAACCTCTTGGAACTCGGATCCGACAATTGGTAGTCACGTTAATACAATGTCATGCACCATATCGACTTGATTTTATGCTAGACATCGACTGTCAAACTGTCTACTTCTAGTGTCACGCTGATTATGATGTTATGAAACATGTGAATGTTCATACCATGCAACTAATGATTCTTGAAGCAAAGAAAGTAACGGTCATCGCGTTAGGAGTGCATAGGAGGGTAACTCTTCAACCCGTGTTATACCTTCTTCCAAAAGTTCACTTTCCAGTTGAATTCGTGTTGATTTCATTACAGCCTGTATCAGGTAAACAAAGAAATAGATGTCACAAAACCAGATGAAGGACCTTAATACACTTACTTTAGTGCCATACTTTTTCTTTGTTATCAATAACAAGATGAATTGGATATATATCAGAAAAACTAGTAAGTTTCCACATTTATTAATTTTGAAACCTAGAGGTGGCAAGATGGGACACATTGGTTAACGGGTTTAGGTCAAAATGGATACTTTCGTATGGGTCAAAACTGGTCAGATAGGACTCGCTTGACGATGAATATATTTTGTCAAATATGATCACCAAAGTATCAAGTTTCACAAAACATAATCTATTTGTGTAAAAATGAATTTAAAAAGGTTCATTAATATTGCACTCCAGGGTGACTTTCAACCCGCTTCCTTCTAAGCGATTTTTTTAAATTTACCCGTTTGACCTGTTACTCTGTTAGAGATAAAACATAACACAAACCGACCATTTCATAAGTAATTCGGTTGAGATTGTTACCTCTACCTAAATTTAAAACCGACCATTTCGTAAGTAAGGAAGTTTCAGTTCTTATGCTTTGTTAGAGTGTTGCTGATTAATAAGATTGAACTTATACAGCCTCAAAAAGAAAAGGCGAGAATTACAAATAGTCCAAACAGGTTAGATTAGCAATGGTTTGTCGGACACTATAAGTAGTATATGATCATTGTATGGGAAAGGATGTACATACATTGAAATCCATGTATGATGCACGCATAATGAGCCACTGATGATCCATTAACTTGAAGGCGATGCAATATAGGAGATCAAACGCCGATTCATCGTCTGTCCAGTATATACGGAAACACCATATAATTAATAAATAAAATTGGGAGAAAATTATTTAGCTCAAGCATAAAAGTGAATAATAGAATAACAGATACAATTACAACCAAAAAACTTAATAAACCCCCCTAACTGCAAAATGACTGGATTTGACTGAGAACAAGAGTTCTTATTTGTAATGTTCATTTGTCACAAAGTCATTAATGCGACGATCAAAAGGTGCCATTGGCCCAATGGTATAAGTAGATCTCGATGTACAAAAAAGTGCTTATTAGACAATAGCAGAAGATCCGATGACGCATACCAAGGTGCCATTGGCCCAATGGTATAAGTAGATCTCGATGACACTTACATTTGCAGTTCAAAAATCTTAAGACTGTGTGTTGTGACCATTTCAAATAAGAAAACAAATGGGCGGGTTAGATAACAGGTTCCCGTCACAACGAGTGCTTTTTGCAGTGGGTCAAAACAGGTCAGACCGGATTGGGCCAACCCACAAACACTTTCAGTTCTTTTTTTAGTATTATTAATAGTTTACAACAATAAACGCCTTATTTTTATATAACGATTTATGCAGTCTACGCATATGAATACTTTTTGAATGACTTTCAACCTGAGCCATCTCCATATTAGTTAAGTATTAAGTTCCCATTTGACCCTTGAGAGATACATAACCATAGTCTAGCTCTTATAATGTAGCTAGGTCCACTCTACCACCACTACTTTCAAAAAGCAAAATTCGGAGCCACGGGCATCTGTTCTATACAGTTTGTTGCAAAAAAAATAAAACGAATTGTTGTGCATACCTGAAAGAAACTTTAAGAAGGTTGCTCCAACCAAAGTCCGTGGTTTTTCTGCACAAAGAAACACAATTATCTCACAGAACAATGGAACTCCCGAACATGTCTCTTGACAACAGTGATTCTAAAAGTTATTGGATGATTTAGCATTCTAATCTTACTAAAAACTGAAGTTGGATAGTTACGGTGTGCATTTTCTAATTTATCCATTGGAGACATTGGATGATATAACATAAAGGTTCTTCTGTAGGGGGGTTAAAGGTGGAAATTTCAACTCGTTTACTTATAAATGGTTCGGTTTCGTGTTATCACAAATCGTCAGAGTAGTAAAGATAGAAAAACTAGCTAAAAAAGTATATGGGTCAAAATTTGGCCAAAGTGTAACTTTGTTCCATAAACAATCCCAAATCATTTCATTAAAAAATAATAATCAAACTGGGAGTCTGGGACTAATCTTATTTTCCATTAAATTGACCAAAAAGTGCTTGGATCACTTCTTTGCAAAAGAACCAAGGAGCCAGCAAAAGTGCCCAAAAGTAAACAGTAAATTATGCCCTTTCTTGTGTCTTGACTAATAAGTTGACAAAGTACAATGGTTGTTATGCAACAAAGTGACAAGTTTGCTGATTAAAAATGCGAGAAATACAATCTACACTGGATTTTTGTATTTTCAGTTTTTCAGTGGTACAGCAGTTGGAATTATTTTGCTCAGAAACATGATCAAAAGAAATATCTGTATCTGATAAGACAGAAGTTATGTTGTCAGGGTTAACAAATGAGCATTTTGCATTTATCGAACCTGCTTCGAGGTCCAGCATCTGTATAAGCATGAATGTGATATTGACACCAGCTACAGCGAAAGGATATTCCCACATGGACCGGTCACCCTCCTGCTTTCGAAGTAGATCTTGGAATGATTTCTGCATACAATATAAGTGATTCATCACTAACGGGTATAATATAAATAAATCAACACTTCCAGAACTTACAACCAGACACAGAAATGCTTCGTAAGAATTCACAAGATACATAATGAAGCAATTTTCTTTTTGTCTTCGTCTATAAGTCTATAACAAATTACTTGGTATTTGCATAAAAGCTTAACTATTAGTCTCAAACAGTTGCAGGCTCGTAATAACCAATTAACCATTTCTCAAAACACAAGTACACACACAGTTGTGTGCAAACAGAGATATAGATATATGTATACATGCATACTGCTACCTAATATTGACAGAGCATTAGCTAAACAGTAAATCAATCATGGCACGATCTTCTTTTAGAATAAACGGGCATATTTTCGTACCTTGTGAAAATGGTTCGGGTTGGTTGATCCACAAAAACACTAATTTGTATCTTGAATATTGTAAGCAATTACAGTAATGTGTTTAATATCATTACAAAATTATTACATAAATGATCTTTACTTTTTTTGTCAATTAATTTAGGAGCTTTTGTACATTTTTAACAAGCTTTGGGCCACTTTCGACGCTTTCAACTTGTTTCCATTTTACCTATCTGTCTAATTTGACCAGTTAGAGAAAAAATTATAATCCTAGCTGAGCCATTTCCCTATATTTGAGTTGAAAATACCTTTAGTTAACAGCAAATTGACAGAGACAGGTTAAACATTACTCGTACTTATGAATCAATAGCTATTAGCCTATTACATGTAGTAAAATAAAGGACGTACCGGGAAATTTCTTGCAAAATACAATAAGTTCTCCAATGAGATAAACCCACCACCCCTGCAACGTAATTCCACGTTGTTAACGCTTAGAATACATACGATTAATAGTATCTCTTATAAAGAACAGAAAATGTAACTTTTACCGGAAATCTGTGGAAGGGTCTTTTCCTTGCCATCCCATTTCCTTCCATTGCTCAGTAATTAGACCATTAAGTTCCTCTTCAGGGAAGGCAGCTTTCCACAATGCCCTCAATGCTTCCTAAAGCAACAACATTATAATAGAATGTGTGTTTATTCTCCAAAAATCATATTAAATGTATTTATCAGCAGATAACTAACATATATCACATGTACCTGATGTTCTGGAACTGAATTATCATAGGCAATGTCTAATCTGTTTTGCAGCTTGATTAAGCATTCCTCCTGTTAGCTTTAAAGACAGGATCAGTTTCAAATCAGACATCTATAGAACACTGACAATAGTTGACAACAGTATATAAGATAAACCATGTAATGGCCAAAGAGGTATTTATAAGACTGGGTGTAGTGGTGACCAACATCACCATTTCACAACACCAACTTCACCACCAAAACATATCCCAGTTATACACAAATATACCCCACATCACAGCTCACACATACACAGATATCTCTCAACCACCAAGTTCACATCTAGGTCGTCTGAACCCAAATGGATAATTTTTTCTGTGTATATTTGCATTATACATAGTCTAATGATTAAAACCCAAATGGCTAATTTTAGGGATGGCACGTCCAAGGTAGTGAGCGACGCGTTGAAGATACCTCCATTATACATAGTCAAATGATTAAAACCCAAATGGCTAATTTTTTCTGTGTATGTTTGCACCACCATGCCTTTATTATACATGGACCCTTGTTTACAAATGAAGGACTTGTGAGTTTCAAATAAACATAAAAGTCGCCATTAAATACTGCACATGAAATTCTCTAATAAAAAGTGCATTAGAACCTTAAACGTCAACTCTTGGCATGCTTGGCAATTAAAAAAATTTATGTTAAAAATAAGTGAAGAAGCATTATAGAAAGAACTATTCAGCAGCAATACTTATAGAGCCAAGACCATCTACGAGCATGATGTTATTAGGCGATTATTATGTTTATTGTAAATCCAACACTAAAAGTTACCAAGCATAAAGAATATCTATTATGAGCATAAATGTTACAAACAAAATCAGACGTATTTATTAATTGTTATACTTAAACAGGACCTGGGCTGGTGTCAAATCAAATGATGGTCGAGAATCATCTTCTCTACTCTGAGCACAAACACAAGAAAGGCCTCTGCCAAGCCATGCTGCAGATCCTGCCACAACCTCGGCTGTAATTAAAGAGAAACAAAGCAAGGGAGTGCCTCAGTCATTGGAAGGTTAGATGTTTATAAGATGATTAAAAAAATTACTTGAAAATCAAATAAACTACTAACAGCTAGTAACAACAATATAGATCCGCCCCAAGAAAGGACAACCAGATGGCATCTTCATTTGATTGCCTAAGATCAGACACGGTTAATATACAAGCAACTCAAACCTATTCAGAAGCCAAAAGCATCAACTAATATAAGTTAAGTGTTAACCGAAGCAAATTAAACATCAATGCTGTTTCACGGTGTAGGTGTACAATAACTATTGGCTGACACATAGGGGACGTAAAAGACTCAGTAGTCAGAAATATCAATGTGCTTGATATTATTAAGTAGGCCATAACTATACAGTGACTCAGAATGGGAAAGGTTCTACCAAGCCAAATATATTTTTAACAGCTATGCTTCTCAAGACAAAACAAAACATCAAGTATGCACAACTTAGACAAGACACATCATTGACTATTGACTGCCATGGTTTCTAGTCCAGACAAAGAATCAAGCAAGCTAAAAGACAAAGTCAGCATTATTATTGATAGCACTCTGAATAAAAAGAAAAAGCAAGTAATAAACTTGTCTGAGACATTAAAGTTGAATCCGATTTAAATGCAATAAGAGATTCACAACAAAAACAGAATTTAACCACATGAATATATAGTAAGTAATCAGGCATTAGAATCAAAGTTGTATATGCACAACGGAGAGCCGTGACTTACAATATCTCACACAATCAATAATTTCTAGTAAAAGTCATAAGCATGCAGAGGCACATTTCACCTATTTTGACTCCCAATGACACATTTACAACATTTACAAACGCCTAAACGGATAATGTTTTCCCTGTTCAGGTCACCCGCGGAGGGCGAGTTTTTGACTCAAATGTACACAGCATAATCTAGGTATCCCGTGACCCTTTCCGATCCTTTCCCTGCCACCCCAACCCAATGAGCTTTGAACTCTAGACCTCTCGTGGTCATTCACTACATATAACAATAATATATATAAAAACGTCACACTTATTAACGACTAGATTCTTCTGTTCCATTAAGCCTAGACAATTTAAAATTAATGTATCTAACTGAATCCGCCTACTTGACGATTACTCCAATTCAATATCTACACTCCCTAATTAAGCCTAGACAATTTAAAAATAAATAAGCAAGCAAACTCAACAACTCACCACAAAAATCAATGCAAGTAATCATCTAGTAAAATTCAATCGGCGAAACCTCTAGTACAAATTAATTCCTGGCATGTAAACATAATAAGTAACAATAACGATACACTTGCATGAAATAAAACAAAATGTATTTAAAATAATGTAGAATCATATTTATACCTTGAGTTGTTTGATAAGCATTATTAGTTTTGTCAAGTCCTTGCGAAATTCTCCTAACTGCCACAAATGATCCTCCAGCACCTCCGCCTCTATCTTCCATTTCGAAAACACACACTTACACCTAAACACGCACTAATTCACCATAACCTAAATTTGAATCAAAGCCTAAAATCCGACTACTTAACGATATAATATCAAGAACGTGCAAACACGTAATTCAATTTCGCTTACGTGAACTACACGCGCCAACAATTCGCGCCTAAAAATCGAATCAAAAACCTAAACAATCTGTTACTCGATCAGTTATCAAGAACGTGAAAACACGCCCTACGCGCCAAAACTTTACGCGCTCAAAACTGATTCGAAAACTTAAAATCCGATCACTTGATCCGCAATTCAACTAATTCACCTTCAATTTAACCGTTAACAGCGTCAATTACACGCGCCCATGCTTCACGCGCTCAAAACCGAATCTGAAACAGAAAAGCCCGCAAATACACCATGAACTACACGCGCCAATACTTCACGCGCTCGAATTCGAATAAGATGAAATGAAGTGATTCTTGAATGAAAATGCAGGTGAATTTGTGAGATCGAATTGAAATGTAATGAAATGAAGCTAGTTATGCTGTTGTGTGTGTGTGAAAATGAAATGAGAATGTGATTTAGATATTTTGGGGTTGTTGGGATTTTTTTTCTCTCTCTGTATCTGTTGTTGGTGTTGAGAAGAATTTGTGTGTGCGTGAGTGGAGGAGGAACACGGAGATTACAGCCCATTCCCATAGCTCGTTATATATAACACGAACTATCAAGGTTTTTAGATAGATAGTTTTAACTTTTGTTCGCTTAAATTACTAAAAAAAAATTTGTTCATCTGGGTTACTGGATTATCAACCGGTTAAATTTGGTATCGAACTATCAGTGATCGGTTGCTAGTGTTAATTCCTGGTTACATTGTCAGCGTGGCATTTGACTTTTGATACAAATAAGTTACTGAACTTTGCGAATTTGTTTACCTAAGTTACTAAACTTTGCCAATTTTTACACACGTTTTTATACACATTTTTATCTACACATTTTTATACACATATTTTTATAAACACATTTTCATACACACATACTTTATATACATATTTTTATACACGGTTTTATACACATCTTTTTATACACACATTTTTATATACACGTTTTTATACACACATTCTTGTACACATTTTTATACACAGTTTTATACACGGTTTTTGTAAGAGAAGCATTGCAGAAACTACAAGGACCAAAGTGTAACTTATAGAAAGTTTAGGGGTTTATGTTGTAACTTTAGAAGATAGTTAGTTAGAGTCAGTTTGATCTTTTCCCGCTCATTTCTTGTATAAATACCCTGTACTATTTTTTATTTTCAGTTCAATGAAATCACTTTCACTGTGTGTTTTCCTCTCAATTCATCATTGTCAACAGTTTTATACACACATTTTTATACACGGTTTTATACACACGTTTTTACACATATTTTTATACACTGTTTTATACACATAAAAACGTGTAAAAAATGTGTGTATAAAAACGTGTATACAATGTGTGTATAAAAGCGTGTATAAAAAAGTGCGTATAAAAATGCATATAAAAACATGGATAAAAACGTGTATAAAAACATGTATTTTTTAGAGGTATTTTTAGATGAACAAAACAACAAAATTTAGTAACTTAAGCGAACAAATTCGCAAAGTTGAGTAACATACATGTCAAATAACCTGATAAGTTTCTGAGTTGGATAATTGGGCCCACAAAAAGCTGACGTGGAGAAAGACAAAACATAATATCCCGGTTGCCAGTATACGAGGTAACCTGAATGAACACACTTTTGTTGTTCGGTAATCTTAAAGTCAAACTCCGATAGTCCACTAACCCAAATAAATAAATAAAAAATTAGTAATTTAGGCGAATAAAAGTTGATAGTTTAGTAACATGTCTATCTAAAAACCCAACTATCAAATCTTACTTTTCTAATTCTTTTTTCAAGCTACTATTGGTACCCCTGCCCAATTAAAAGTACCAAAAAGTATTAAAGATTCGTTTGTACCTCTTTTTACAGTACAACGCAGTTTTATATCAGGTTCTGTTTCGTATTTTTTAACATTTTCATACTTTTGACTTGTTAAACTTTATAATTTTTATTCCGCACTTTCAGTTTCACAGTTTTATAATATAAACAAAATTATAAAAATTAAAAAAAAGATTAAAAAAAGGGGAAAAACAGGGGGGTACGAATGACTTTTTAGAAGGGTATGTATAACTTACCCCTTTTCAAATATCCCTATACCGTAGTGTATAATGTATTTTTTATTTTTACTTTTAGAGAATATTACCGATATGAACTTTTTATAATTATATATATTATGAATGAGATTTGCTATATCCTTCTACATTATATTCTTACATATTTTCTCACACACACAATAATATTTATATATTATTTCTTCACTTATTATCTCTGTGCATCCAAATCGTGAATTCTAACACTTGTCATGATCATGTGAGTAAAATAAAAATAGAAGTTTGTAGTAGGAGGAAATAACATTTCTCATTATGAAAACAATCATATGGTTCATATATAAACAAATTACCAAAATGAACATCTTCAATATTCTATTTACCAAAATAAACTCTTTTTGAGGTTATTACTAAAATGAACTTACGCGTTTTCCTATGTGTCCTAAGCATTTGTCGCCCATATTAAACACTCTGTTTTGAGGTTTGTAAGAATGCGCCTAGTATGCTCCTAAAATGCGCCGGTGTTTTTATATTTTGCGAGTAAGAATGCGCCTAGAATGCTCCTAGAATGCGTTGGTGCTTGTCTTTATGCGTGTATGCACGCGGAATGCGCAATGTTTGTCATGTTTGTAACATGCGCCTAGAATGTGTCGTTCTTTTTCGTAAATAATATATGCGTCGTCCCTTTTTGAAGAACTGTACTTTCAAGTGTTCATTTAAGAAATTTTCTCTACATATATTATCATAATGGTCTTTCAACGCGCACAACAAACACGAATCCGTTAAATTTACGACATGTGGCTCATCATTTAAATATAACAACTCTGAAGGTTACACATGTTAAACTTGCGTGCATGGCATTAGCGCGCTTCGTGTAAGTATATGATTCTCACAAGTGGCATTAGGCGCCTAAAACTCGTGTCGCTCGATCATTGCGTGCACCGCGACCTAAGAAATTTTCGTTTTCATTTCATCGTGTTCTTCACGTGGTACAGAACACGCAAACAAACTTGCTCGCATATCAAGTTGCGGGATCTCTTTGTATAACATTTAAGAACGGTTTATTTTAAAAGTGTTCCAAAAGAACCATCATTTCCCAAAATTGTTTCAAACTTTTTTTAAACGTGTATCTGAAAAGGGTTTTAAAATACCAAAAAAAATTGATTATCATAATCGGTTTAGTCAAGAAGTGTTTCGGATATTACAATTTGGATTATTTAAAAACAATTACACAAAAACCGTCCCAAATGACAAAAAAACAAAAAGGTGTCGTGCGCGCGTGTTGCATGGGTTCCAAACCTGCGCTTCTTCAAATATCCCATCCCAGTAGGGGATTCAAAGCTTGACTAAGAAAAAGTGGGATGAAAAGGGGTGCGCTAGCTGCAATCAAACTAAAGCGCTAACGAGCAAGAATACTTGTCGAAAGTGCTTTAATGATAATATAGATAGGGCATTTTCAGGAATCGATTCTATGATTGAATAGCATAAGTGCTACTTAGAGGGATCGGTATGGTGAAGAGGGGTACCTTGTCGTTCTGACGTGGCACCTTCTCTCTCCTCTTCGTTTGCTTACCACCACACCAAGGTACCTCCTCACTTCTCCTTATTCAAGCTCTCGCCGGGGAAGTGAGCAAGAAAAAGACAAACACAAAAATGTCTATTATATTAAATGTGAGTGTGGGTGGGTCCCAAATGAAGAGGTTAAATGTGTATTATGAGTGAAGGGGTATTTTAAAGTGGGAGTGTTAAGATGAGGTGGCACCCGGTGGGACCCAAATGAAAAGCTTAAGCTCTTCACCATACTTATCTCTCTTAGTAGTAGAGACTTAGAGAAACGGAGATGTGAGTATTTCATTCCTGCTAAATCCTAAGATGAGAAGTGGGTCTTTTGTTTTTGGCAGGAAGAGTTTCGACCTTTGCACATGTGTGGCCCAACCCATAAAGGTCATGTGGACTTGACGTCATCCTCATCTTCCTCTTGTATATCATTGTCAATCCTTCATGAGGGCGGCACACACTTTTTGTTTTTTCGGAGTGATAACGCTCCAAATATACATAAAATATCCCTCGAAAATACATTAAATATATATATGTTAACGCATGAAATATTGCAAAGTTTGCTTGTTTGTTGTGTAATATTCATTTTAGGACCAAAAGTGAAGAAAAGGACTAAACGTGCAAAGAAATCCCGTTAAATGCACTAACGGTCATTATATGAAGAATCTAGAAGAGAATCTAATGAAGAATTAATGAACAAGGCCAAAGTGCGGCGCATATTTCTTTTTGTGCGGCGTACTTTACAACGAAGTAAATGTCATTTAATTAAACACCAAGTGCAGCGCACTTCTCCTGCAGTTACTCCAAAATCATAAATGATTGCAATGATTGTGCAACCTTTCACTCCCCTATTTTCTCCAACTGATGCACCATCTCTACCTATAAATAGGCCACGAAATTCAGGGCTAAGAGCATCTCATTCTTCATTCTAATCATCTACAACACACACAACTCATTTGTGATCAAGAATAGTAGTTAGGAAAGTGTTCTTAGGGAATTGTTGAAGAATAAACCTTATTCTTCATCACATTCTAGGTTTTAGTAGAGGAAAGTGCCATTTGATCTCAGAAGGTTGTGTTAGAGTTATTGAATTTTCGGAGGTTATAATTGAATTTTCGGGTTGTTAGAGTTACTGTTCAAAGGAAACTCTTGAGAATCAATATATTTTTCTATTGAGTTTGGTATAAACACGTTTCCCTACTTTTATATTATGAATTCTGTATTGATCATGCTTGTTATGTGTTTTGAATTGATAAATATGGACTAGTTTAACATGTTTGTTTGGGGATCATGAGGGAATTATGGATTAAACTTGGATAAACTAGTGAATTTTGAAAACTATCAATATGAACTTGATGTTTTTACACTTGGACTTATTAATCATCATTTGATCATCATTCTAGTCCGGATATAGGTCGAAGAACCTCGGCTAATGCTTGATTCAAGTTGTTTCGTTATGACAACTAGATGCTAGCCTTGTGAGGATTGGGCTAACAAATATGATCATTAACCAAAGGTAAAGGATTTAAGCTTTATCCTCATGTCTAACAACTTGTTTAAGAAAGTTCATTATTCCTATTTCCTATACTCCTAAATCGAACTTAAGTATTTTTGTAATCAAAAGTAAAGGCCGAAAGGATTTTTGATTATAATAAATAGACAATCGTTTTAGTAAACTACCCGTTTCTTTAATCGATTATACTCTAATTCTTGAACCCGTTATCTATCCAAGTTTATCCATATTTGTTCTCGTACCTCCAAACAACATCATTTTATATCTTGAAGTATCTTAAAATCTTTAGATCGTGACAGTCTATAAGATTTACCCTTTTCGTAATATAGACGAGTCTTTTTAGAATTACCAATCTCGTGGAACGACCTGGTCTTACCCTAAAACCCTAACTATTTTTGTAAAAAACAAAAAAAATGGGTGGTTTTATACTTTACCCCTGTGTTAGTTGGAAATTGGATAAAACTAGTATTATAAATTTAAAGCTTTAATAACACATCAAAAAATTTGGCGTTGTTGCCGGAGATTGATTTCATTCTTGAATTAGTCATTGTTATATTACAAATTAAAATTTTCAAAATCGCCGTACAGTTTTCTGGCAAACTGAACCCATTTTTCACAGAAAGTGAGCCGCACATAACCATTAAGTACGCCGTACTTTTAGCAAGTACGCCACACTTCTTGCCCCTTTTACAAACAGAACAAGTTTTTCAAAAGAAAAAAAATCAAAAAAAAAAAACCCAAACCCATAAACTGTAATTGACCATTTAAAAATGTGGAATTTATTCTTTATATTCATAATTGTCAAAATCTTGTATTATAGCATTTTGTATATTAAAATGTGAAAAATCAAAAAAAACTATTTGATAGCTTGCTTATTTCAATTTCTAAATGCATGTGTATATCTCTTATTTGCTAAGTGTTGCTTATTTGACTTTGATATCATGCAAAATAAATGTAAAAATAAAAACTTAAAAAGAATTAAAAAAACTTGTTTGATGATAAATGTGCTTAAAACTTGATATTTGTTATGTTTAATACGTATTTAGGATATAATAAAAATAAGAAACATAAAAATGCTAAAATTAAAAAAATTTAAAAACTTAAAACTCAAAAAACACTTTCTGGGCTGAAACTAAACAAAATGCTTGTTTCTTCGTTTTTGAACGAGAATGGCTTAAACTTAAAAATGCTATCTGTTTATTGATAACATGTAAATGTAAAAAGGTATTGTTATTTGTTTTAACTAACCCACTAATGTTTGTTTTAATATTGTCTTATTTTATAAGGTCATAAATGATTGAGACTGGTATTCCATGTCTCGAGACTACTTCTTTCAAGTACAACCTTGCCAATTTATCCATAGAGTCCTTTTCCCTCATTGGTAAAAAGTGTGCAGACTTGGTAAGACGGTCTACAATTACCCAAATGGCATCATAACCATTTGACGTCCTTAGGAGCTTGGTGACAAAATCCATGGTGATGTTGTCCCACTTCCACTGAGGAATCTCAGGTTGCACCAACAAACCAGATGGTTTTTGGTGTTTAACTTTGACCTTCAAACACGTCAAACACTTTCTAACATAAGCGGCAATGTCGGCTTTCATGTTTGGCCACCAATATAACTTCTTCATGTCCTGGTACATTTTGTCAGAACCCGGATGGACAGAATATGTTTACTTATGGGACTCGTGCATAATCAGAGTCCTTAGGTCACCATAGCGCGGAAACCAACTCCTGTTATTCAAACATAGAGTTCCGTCAGCACGCGGTTCCAACTTTTCTTTAAGAGATCCTTCCTGTTCATACCTCATACATCCTCAGCTTCAATGTTTTCTGGTTTCACTGCTTCTATCTGAGCTTCCAAAATTTACCTAGGGAGATCCAAACCAATAGTCATAACTAAGGCTCGAACCCACAATGGCTTAATCCGTTCTTTATGTCTCAAAGCATCGGCCACTACGTTTTCTTTCCCCGGGTGAGAACGAATTTCACAATCGTAATCACCAAGCAACTCCAACCAACAACGTTGCCTCATGTTCAACTCTTTTTGATCAAGAATGTGTTGTAAAATTTTATGGTCGATGAACATGGTACACTTTGTCCCGTATAGATAGTGTCTCCAAATCTTTAGAGCAAACACTACTGCACCAAGTTCCAAATCATAAGTAGTATAATTCTTCTCATGAATCTTTAGTTTTCGTGATGCATAAGCAATCACTTTCTCATTTTGCCTCAAAACAACACCCAATCTTTTATGCGAAGCATCGCAGTAAATGATAAAGTTCTCAGATCCTTGAGGTAGAGCAAAGATAGGCGCGCTACACAACTTATCCTTAAATGTTTGAAAAGATACTTCTTGTTTGTCACCCCATTCAAAGGTGAACTTCTTCTGAGTACGCTTGGTCATCGGCTTAGCAATCTTCGAAAATCTTTCAATGAATCACCGATAGTAACCGGCAAGACCTAAAAATTAACGAATCTCCATTGGAGTCTTAGGAGATGCCTACTATTTTATGGATTCAATCTTGGCGGGATCACATAAATGCCTTGACTATAAATCACGTGGCCGAGAAATTATACCTTGGGAATCCAAAATTAACATTTAGAGAATTTAGCATACAACTCCTCATTTTTAGCAACTCTAAGATCAACTTAAGATGCTCTTCATCTTCTTCCTTGTTCTTCGAGTAGATGAGGATATCGTCAATAAAGACAATCACAAATTTATCCAAATATGGCTTGCACACACGATTCATGAGATCCATAAATATCATCAGTGTGTTCGTCAAACCAATTGGCATAACTTGAAATTCATAATGACCATAGCGAGTTCTGAAAGCGGTCTTTGGGATGTCTTCTTCACGAACTCGCAGTTGATGATAACCCGATCGCATGTCGATCTTCGAGTAGACACTCGACCCTTGAAGTTGATCGAATAAATCATCAATCCTCAGGAGTTGATAACGATTCTTCACAGTCAGCTTTGTGGAAAACTAGAATGGGGGGTTGAATAGTTTTACCAATTAAATTCCCCCTTTTATTATTTTAAATCTAAGACCGACGAATTAATTTATATGAGTACTAAAATTGTGATAAATAATGAGGAGTAAATAGTAAAGGATATGTGACAAAGTATTTATAGTGGTTCGGCTACAAGGTCACCTACCTTGCCCTACTCCACTCCCCGAGTCACCTACTCGAGAGTTCGAATACACTAGTCACCAAAACTCCTTCAAGGGCGGAGAAGCCTCATAACGTTGTTTACCCGTTTATTCAGTGCTGAGCTAAACACCAGGTTCTATAAAGAAGAACCATGCCCCACATATACTTATACCTTTTTAATGATACTAACCTAGGTATCATGTTCCAACAATATGGAACACAATATATCAATGTGTTTGCCCTCTACTAGGTACCAAACATTTACACCATTCACAAGTTACACCAAACTTTCTAAACAACACTTAGTGATATGACTTGGATCTATTTGATTACAATGAATGAGAAGTAATGTCTTGAGATGAGTAGCTTGATCTATGAATGATGAGAGATCCTTGCTCTAAGTAAACTCAGGAACTTGATCTTCAAAGTGCACATGTCAGTAGAACATCTTCTATTAAGAGATCTACAAAAATACTAAAAGGAAAGAACCATGTTGAAAGATCAGTGGTTAGCTGAATATTAGAGTGAGAAACTATGTAAAAATCCATGACTAAACCAAGTGAAATGAGTTGGTATTTATAGGCATGAAAGTTACTGTAGCCCGGTTCTACCGGTTCTATTGATGATTGGAACCGGCAACCAAAATTAATAGAACCGGCCTACAATAACCAAATGCGAATTTTATTTTGCAAAATCTTAGAAGATCATGGGTAATCTTGCTAGATTATGTTTAGATTTGGTAAGAGAAAAATCTATTTATAGTTTTAAAATATTTGAAGATTTTTATAAACTTTATTTAATAATGTGGCTAAATATGGAAAATGTACATTTTTATTCTAAAAATGTGGTTGTGTGAAAAGGATTATTATGAGAGAGAAGTATGTTAGAGGAGTTAGAAAACTATTGGTTTAGGACTTGTGAGTTTTGTTGTTTACTTTTGATAGGTTTGTGTTTTGTCATTAACAAAACAAAGAAAGATCGTAAAATATAAATAAACATTTTTACGGTTTATTTGTATTAACAATCTCCCCCTTTTTATTAATGACAAAAACTTAAACATCGGAAGTAAACAACAAAATTTACAAGTTTTAAATTGGAGTTTTTACTTCCTTCTCTCTCTTTTTGTCGAAACAAAAAAGAGTGTCGAAGAAAAACTAACTAAAGTTGGTAAAAAAAATAAGGATAAGAGATAAGTAGGTTTTGATTCAAGAGAATAAAAAAATGCTCCCCCTTGACGAAAGCTCTCCCTAGATAGGGTTGTCAAGGTTTCCAAGCGGGAAAAGCTACAAGAAAACATGTTAGTCATGTATGTATGATAAGTGCAATAAGAGTAATGGTCCGATAAAAATCAGGGATGGTTGATTCATTAGTGAATCAATCTCAAGGCTCCCCCTTGACGAATGCTTCCCTTAAGTGAAATTATAAAAAAATTGAGAAAGCTACAAGATCAGCACTAAAAGTTTCATTCAAGACAAAAGAAATGAGTGAAAAAAATAAATGATTCTGGAAGGCCGGTTCTCCCGGTGCTGTTCACTGAACAGAACCGGCTTATAGCCGAACAGAACCGGCTGACCTGCATAAAGTCAGTAGTAGCCAAAGATTTGGCGGGAAGCAATTCTATTCAAATTATAACCTGCTGGATTTTTATATCCGAGAGGAGATCATACACAAGTAACAATAAGCTAATCATCACTTTTCAATAAGGATTCATAATAAAGATGTAAAAAACGAGAATCAATAACCAACATATGACTTAACTATTACAAATCATGAAGTAAAACAAATTGACCTATGTCAACTAAAACTAAAGTCATGATTGGTAATCTGTCTAAAACTTCTAAATCTTAATCTTAGTGATCATCATCTTTTGGTAATTGGTTTGAGAGGTGGTTCAAGCGGTCTAGGATGTGGTTTAGCATGAACCTTGTTTCGTTTTGAAAATTGTTGATGATGGTTTTGGTCTTTTGACAATGTGGGCACGTGTGTTCTTGTCCCCTAGGAGGTTGTTCTAGCCATAGGGTTTGGTCAATGGGTCCAAATGTGCTTGATGGAGGGAAGGATGGGTCAAGTGGTGGTGTTTGGAATGAGGTGGTTATGGGATAAAAGGGTGGCGGCATTTGAATGTGGGTGATGGAAGTAGGAGGGATGAGACTATCTTGCACATGTTGTGCATTTTGAATGGCCTCTTGTACATTGTGATAGAAGGTTTAAAGATTGTTGATTTCTTGTTGAATACGTTCTCTTTCGGTGAGTGATGTAGTTTGAGGTAGTGTTTGGGGTAAGATGAGTTGAGGTAATGGATTGATAGGTCATGGGGGTGTTTCATTTGTGGAGGACAAGTATGGATGAGCTTCTAATGGAGTCCTTGGTTAGTTAGAGAAGGTTAAGGCTCTAGGTGCTAAAGGTGTTGTGAAAGGCTCAAGATTAGGATTGTTTGGATGATGCTTTGTGATGGAATAGAGAGAGCAAGGGTGGTGTCTAGAGTGGTAGTTATGATTGTGTTATTAATGTTGAGAGGTTGAGAGGTATTTGTGAGATGGTTTTTGGTGGGTAAGCTTTCATTTGAGGAGATATCGATGGTATTAGTTCTTGGTATTTTCTTTGGAGGGTTTTGTGTTGAGGAGGTAGCACTTGAAGCCATAGTTTTTTTATTGGGGAGGGATGATATGAGGGATTTGATTTGCAGGTTTTGAAGTGAAGAGATGATGAAGAGTATGGGTTAATTTATACTAAGATTGCATGCAAAACATTTATTGCTTAAACCAATAAATTTTCCCTAAACATAATCATTAGGATGCATTGTAGATCAAACAAGGCAAAAGAAACAGCATAGATGACTTAAGATACTTCTATTAATTATATTTATGGGTTTGTTTCAAAAAGTTGTGACCTCTAAAAATGAAAAATGTCCACTGTAGTATCGGCTGGCCGGTTCCTTTGAGCTAACAGAACCAACTTGCTGCAAACAGCACCGGCAAGGACAGGCCAAAAAATGTTAAGTCTTATTTTTATCGAAAGTTTCTTAAAAGTTTAATTCATTTCCTGAGGTTTGAAGATCCTTAACTTAGTTATGTCTAGGGTATTTTATGGTCCTAACGATATTTGTAATGCTATGAGTGATGCAAATGCCAAACGCTCCCTTATGACGTAGGATCACCAAGGAGGTTCTTAGAGATTATTTACAGGGGCTCTTTAAAGGATGGCACAACTCAAGTCTACTTATTCTAGACATGTTTAATGAGTAAAGAAGGCCGAAAGAGGCATGAGACATAAGTTATTAATAAATCCAAACGCTCCCATACGACTAGTGAGAGCTTAAAACATACCATCCAACATAACAAATTATCCGAATTGTCTAAAAACATTCATACCTAATAGACCACATGAAAGTTAGATAACACAAATTGTTTTAAGGGCACACAAAGATGTTTTTCCCGAGTAGCATACTCTATTTCTTCTTGCAAATGTAATGAAAAAGACACTTAAACAAACCTTTAGTTTGCTTGAATTCCGAGGTTTGTCCTCCTTTTATTGGTGGAAGTTGATTAAGGTAGGGAATAGGATCAAGAGTGTAGTTATCCACGAGATCATTTGGCTCTTCTTGGTCGGCACTTGTTCCTTGGTTGACATTAGTTGGAGGTGACTCGGAAGAACCGGAATCAGATGGAGTTGGAGTTGGAAGACGAGGTCTTTTACCCTTGGTCTTGAGATGGAAGACTCTTTTGTTGGAGAGAGGGATCATCACATGATCCACAAGCTAAAAATCATTGGACAAGGCATATGGGTGGTTAGGCCGAACATGCCTGTAGAGTCTAGTGAGAAGCATAGCATAAAGGAGAGTCATGTCGCTACTTTGGGTCACGCTTACCATTCGGTGAGCGATGTAATAAGCAAGATTGAAAGGTTTCCTAATGGTAAGACAATAAAGCATATAGCACAAGCTTGCGTTTGGATGATCTTTGTGTCCGATGAGGCTTATGGAATTTTCACTAAGAATGATGTCCCATTTCTTGAACACTTCTTTCAATTCGGTGTTAATCATTTGGAATGGATCGAGGATGGTTTTGCCACCTTTCATTGTACGGTATTTGGGTTCGGTTCTTGTATGAAACAAGGCATCACGAATCAAGGACGGTTCTTCATGAGGAGGAGGGTAAATGTTTAGATGAGGGTCACTATATCTAATGATGGATCAGATAGGCCACTCGGAAGTGTATACACACACACCTTCGCCCGGAATTCTTAGAATCCAAGCAAAGTTCTCGAGAGTGAGAATGGTTTCGACATTGTCGATGACGAAAGCAATGGAAATAGTTTCGTTGAGGTTACGAATGATACAAACACTTTTGTAGAATTGTAAAACAAAGATGGGGCAAATTTGTTCGTCAAGATCAAGGAGACAGTCAAAACCGATTGCCGCAAAGGTGTTGCAAAGATTTGGTTCATTTTTGAGAAAGTCGGGTTTGATGACACGACCCTCATGAAAGTGACGGAACACAAGAGACTTGTAGACCTCCCTTTCATGACCGGTAAAACCTCTGGTTCGATGATACATGGGAATGTAGTGAGCGGTGTCGTGATGATCAACGTGGGTAGATTTCGGCATGATGCACCTAAAAAAATAACGAGAAAACTAAGCGAAAGTACATTTACTTCTAAATAGCCAAAGTTTCTGAAAATAAGTTTTTAGTGATAATTATGGGTTAATTAGTTTTTACGGTTATTATTAACAATTTAATTACTTTAACCCTTTTTCCCTTTTTTGATAGAGCAATGTGCATGGATCGGATTCTTAACAAGGAGTAAGATGCAATTCCTAACTAGTGTTATCCTAGATGCAAGACATTTGTTTTAAAGATCAATATCAATGTATCCCCCAAAAAAATTAGGTTAAAGATTAATTAAGGAAAAAATTTACATATATAATTAGAACTTACAATGGAATGAATCAAATGGGTTGAAAGGCGAAGGATTTGAGAGATTGCTGGATATAGTTTTTAGGTCGTCAATGGCGGTTTTTGGGAAGTGGTTTTTGAAACAGTGAGATGATAAAAAGGAAACAAGACGTTTTGTTCTGTCAGTTCGCCGGTTCTGCCGGTGCTGTTTTACAACAGAACCGGCTTGTATTCCTAATGGCACCGGCGAGGGTTTATTTTGAAAATATATGATTATTAAGAAATCTATATTATTATTTTTTTCTATTTGAATGCTTTTTTTATTTATAGAAGGGGATTTTTAGGGTTGATATTTAAACGCGGTATTGACAATATATATATATATATATATATATATACATATTAATCTTTAGCTCGATAAAAGGATAAACAAAGAAAATGCAAATTGAAACAAACGCACAATGCAAATAAAGATTATATATATTTAGATTCAATGTACAATGCGATACATAGAATGGGAAATACAATAGTAATATAGAAAGCTAAAATGAAGAACACGTCTCCATGCGAGAACTTGATCATAGGATATAGGAGCATCAGGAGAGAGATGATAACGATGATCAGGACGGGGCTTAGGATTTCCAAGAGTGCTTCCATGAGGTAACCGGTGAGTATTTGTGAGAGAGGGAAATGAAGGAGAGTTTGATTTTTGAAATGAAAAGATAGATGAAGGAGGAGAGTGGTGTGTAATTTTTATATTTGAGAAGATGAGCCGTTAGGGTTTGTATGGGAAGATGTGAAGGAGGTTTTGATTTATAAATAAATAGATTTAATACCCGAAATTTTGTGTCAAGACATTGTATTTTTAGCTGAGACACGGATTTGAAATACAGAATGCAAGAGTATGCTATACCTGGGAAATTTTTTTTATTTAGAAAGAATATATGTAATGTTAAATGCACACCATTCACGACACATTATCACGGAGAGTAATTAGGAAGAAAGAAATCGCGTGCCTTATTAATGAAGATCTTGGAGAGAAAACGAATTAATTTTTTTACGACATCTCTTTGTTTAATATACATATAGAATTTTAAAAGGTTTTGAGTTTATTTAATTTGGTCTTTAGAGGAGAAAGATAGTATATTTGAAGCCAAATTAATTTTAAAAGATAAGTTAGTTTAAAGTAAAAAAAAAATTGGAAATTTGAGTTTTAGTTTGGTCCCAAGAAAAAAAATTAAGATGGAGAGTTTGATTTTGAGTCCTAATTGGTTTTATAATAAAAATGTAACTTAGCCCAAAATAAGAGATACCCAAAAAAATTATTTTAAAGAAAAAAAAAACTTGATCAGTTTGCCGGTTCTGTTGTTTTACCTTAGCCGGTGTTGTCGACAAACAGAACCGGTGGAACCGGCTTATTGGGCCAGCCCAATTTAGTGTTTTTGATTCGCAAGGATTCCATGTACCTTCAAAGAGCTTTTAAGGAGAGTAATAGATCTAATGGAAATAGCTTCTAATTTTTGAAAGGATTGTTTTGAAAAGATTTTAAAATACATTTTATTTTAAAAGCTTTAATAACCTACTCTTGATACTAATTGTGGAATACTAGAAGGGGGCTGAATAGTTTTACCAATTAAATTCACCCTTTTTATTTTAAATCTAAGACCGACGAATTAATTTATATGAGTACTAAAATTGTGATAAATAATGAGGAGTAAATAGTAAAGGATATGTGACAAAGTATTTATAGTGGTTCGGCTATAAGGTCACCTACCTTGCCCTACTCCACTCTCTGAGTCACCTACTCGAGAGTTCGAATACACCAGTCACCAAAACTCCTTCAAGGGCGGAGAATCATAACGTTGCTTACCCGTTTATTCGGTACTGAGCTAAACACCGGGTTCTATAAAAAAGAACCATGCCCCACATATACTTACACCTTTTTAATGATACTAACCTAGGTATCATGTTCCAACAATATGGAACACAATATATCAATGTGTTTGCCCTCTACTAGGTACTAAACATTTACACCATTCACAAGTTACATCAAACTTTCTAAACAACACTTAGTGATATGACTTGGATCTATTTGATTACAATGAATGAGAAGTAATGTCTTGAGATCAGTAGCTTGATCCATGAATAATAAGAGATCCTTGCTCTAAGTAAACGCAAGAGCTTGATCTTCAAAGTGCAAATGTCGGTAGAACATCTTCTATTAAGAGATCTACAAAAATACTAAAAGGAAATAACCATGTTCAAAGATCAGTGGTAAGCTGAATATTAGAGTGAGAAACTATGTAAAAATCCATGACTAAACCAAGTGAAATGAGTTGGTATTTATAGGCATGAAAGTTACTGTAGCCCGGTTCTGCCGATTCTGTTAATGAATGGAACCGGTAGCCAAAATCAATGGAACCGGCCTACAGTAACCAAATGCGAATTTTATTTTGCAAAATCTTAGAAGATCATGGGTAATATTGCTAGATTTTGTTTAGATTTGGTAAGAGAAAAAATCTATTTATAGTTTTAGAATATTTGAAGATTTTTATAAACTTTATTTAATAAAGTGGCTAAATATGGAAAATGTACATTTTTATTCTAAAAATGTGTTTGTGTGAAAAGGATTATTATGAGAGAGAAGTATGTTAGAGGAGTTAGAAAACTATTGGTTTAGGACTTGTGAGTTTTGTTGTTTACTTTTGATAGGTTTGTGTTTTGTCATTAACAAAACAAGGAAAGATCGTAAAATATAAATAAACATTTTTACGGTTTATTTGTATTAACAAGCTTGTTCAATTCCTGATAGTCGATGCACATTCGAAATGATCCATCCTTCTTCTTGACAAACAAGATCGGAGCTCCCTAAGGTAAGGAACTGGGTCTTATAAAGCCCTTGTCGGAAAGTTCCTGCAGTTGATCCGACAATTCTTTCATCTCGAACGAAGCTAACCGATAAGGTGCCCGTGATACAGGTGCAGCTCCAGGTACCAATTCAATTTGAAATTCCACTTGTCGGATTGGTGGAATGCCCAGCAAGTCTTCGAAAAAAAACTTTGGGGAAGTCTCGAACGATTGGTACGTCTTCAAGTCGCTTCTCCTCTGGCTTGTCTTCGGTCTTCTTTGTGAAAATATGTGCCAAAAAGACCTGACATCCTTTTAGCAAATACTTTTGGGTTTTGGTGCATGAGATGATATTTAATCAAGACTCGAGTCCGTTGTTGCTTCTGTCACCACGAAAAATTAAAATTTCGATTCCAAAGGGAACACGAACGAGTTTTTCATCACAAACGATTATGACGTGATATTTTGTTAACCAGTCCATACCAATTATGACATCAAAGCTACCGAGCTCTACGGGCATTATATCGATGTTGAATGGATGATTCATAAAATTTAATGTACAACCCCGTATAAGTGTATTAACCTCAATTATTTTACCGTCAGCTAACTCGATGTCATAACCATGATTTAGTGTAATTGGAATGATATCAATCAAAGAACTAAATGCAGTAGACACGAAAATCCTATCGGCACCAGTATCAAATAAGATCGAAGCATAATGGTTGTTTAGGAGAAACATACCCATAACAACATTAGAGTTCGGGTTTGTCCCTGTCGAACCCACAACATAAGCCCTTGCCACAGCATTACCATTCACAGCTTGATTTCCCTGATTCTTGTTTCTCAACTTTGGGCAGTCTTTCTTGTAGTGCCCCTGATCCCCATAGCAAGTGACACCCTGCTGAGTGTTAGTGTTAACAGCAGCACCCCTACAATCACGAGCCAGGTGGCCAGCCTTTTTGCGTTTGTTGCACCTTGGTGCACATTGTCCTTCGTGATGGTAGTTACACTTCGGGCATTTAGATCCTCCATACGGTTTCTTCTCACCAGGCCCAACGGTATAGGCCCATGCCACATTATGCCTTTTAAAAGGCTGCTGTTAGTTTTGATTGTTCCTTGAAGTGTCCTCAAATTTCTTCTTGTTTTCAGCTTGACGTTTATCCAAAGTACGGATCTTTTGATCCATCAGTTCAGTTTCAAATTCAATTGCATCTTGCATCTTGCATCTTGCATCTCCTTCGGCTTAGACGCCATCACACTTCCTTGGATCATGTTGGGAAGATCACCGACATACTTTTCAACCTTATCAGACTATTCAGGAAACATTCTACCGCACATCAATGCTAGTTCCTAAAAGTGTTGGGTATAACTCACCAAGTTAGTACCTTTTACCTTCAGATTCTGGATCTCTATCTCCAATTTCTTAATCTCATTTCAAGGACAGTACTTAGCAGTCATCATTTTCATAAGTGTTTTCCAAGGCATGCCGTAACCGGCATCATTACCAACTATCTTGACATGGGCGTTCCACCATGTTAAGGCAATTCCATGAAGAGTGCAAGTAGCAAACTTAACTTGATTCTCAACTGCACAGTTACTAATATGGAAGATAGAATCCATTCTTTCAAACCATTGAGTTATACCAACTACTCCTTCTGTGCCCTTGAAGTTCAGAGGTTGGCATTTGAGGAGATCACTATAGGTTCACTCACGAGTAGGGCGCACAGGTCTTGTAATACCACTTCCAGAACCTTGGCTTCCATCGTCATTGAGGTTAGTGTTTCTTTGAATTGTTCGCTTAGCCAAAGCATCAGCCACTCTTTGGGCTATCAATGCCATAATGGCAGCATCAGTCATTAGGGTGGTGGCGGTGGCAGTAGTAGTGGCAGTGGCAGGGGTGGTTCTGGTTCTGGTTCCTTTTCTTGGAGGCATTTTCTTTAAATCACAAGAAAATATAATACACGTTAGATTTCATACAATCATAAATGTGACATGATATATGCACAATAAATAAAATGAGATCACATCACACAGTGAAATATACCACCAAAGTGAGATCGACATGACATATACACAATAAATAAAATGAGATCACAACACAAGAGAGGTATATAGTTAAATTTGAGATCACATTGACATGACATAATACATCTATTCCATATATAACCTGGAAAACATACATGATGGTTCGATACAGAAATGAAAGATACAAGTCATATGGCCATGCTAGCTGGGGATAACCCATAATACTTAACAAGCTATACAAGATAGCTAAAAATGAAATAAAAATCCCTACAGCCTATTAGCTTGGAGTAACCCATAAAAACTTAATAGGCTATACAAGATAGATATGACATGACAGAAAGATAAATCTAAGCACTGCTACTAGTATCCTCCAAAGAGTCAATGCGTGCTCTAGCCTCCAGAACCTGGATACGCATCATAGCTCCAGTCGCATGATCATCGGCGTCCTGACATTGCCACTCGTGGCGATGCACCCGAGTCTCTAAAACTGCGATTCGTGCCTCCAAAGCCCTGTTGTAGGCCTTAGACCTAGCCAAGGCCTGACGGGCCTCAACTCTCTCCTACTCATGAGTAGTACACATGGAGGAAATGTACCTCATCAATGTATCCACCTCACCACGTAAAGAAGCATGATCCCTCTAAGCATCCTGATGTCATGTATAGGACTCCTCGCTCTCTCATCTACGAATCTGAGTCTGATAACTAACCCTCAAGTTGACCATCTCTATGGCTGCCATAGTCCTCCTCTCTGAAGCTCTGATACTGGCATCCACAATATCCACAAAGCTATAATCGACCCTACGGGCCACAGTAGATCCCGGCTGTTTAGCAGCAGCAGCAGAACTCTCCCCGACCTTAAACCTAGGTGTGGGAGCAGTAAGTAGTAGCCTCTTCTGAGGCGGTATGTCAGCCTTGGGAATGTCAGCTCCACGGCTAGTGGATGGTGTAGATAATGGCAATGGTGATGCAGCTCTTAACTGAATCCCAGCTGCTCTGTAGCCTAAAGGTGCCTCAGTGTAAGTAGGCAATCCGTTTGAGACTCACTTGTGTTTGTTTACTGAGAGAAAACATTACAAATCCCACCTTTCTTTGTCCTTCCACCATAGATGACGTATGACTTGAGTGTGAGTGAGGCCTTGAGATTACTTTTCTAACCTTGCCATCATGTTGTTAATCACTTGAATTGACTTCCGCACCCTTTAATTGTGATTTGCCCTTTGATTTTTGACCCTTGGTTAACTGTGGAAGACGATAAACAGTAAAAAGCTCTTCCCGCCCTTTTTTATAACTGAAAAGGTTAATAACGGTTTGAACTTTGGGCATATGACACTTTCAGTCCTTGTCTTTGGTTTATAACATTTTAAGTGTAAAACCTTTTTAAGAAATGGCAAAAACAGCCCTTGTGGTTTTATAAAAGAGAAATGGGCTAGGATTTTGGGCTTATGGATCCGGGTATGGCCCATTTAGGGTTTAAGGGACCATTTTTGTAACTTTTGAGGTTTTGTCCTTTTGTGTTTGACTTTGTTTGACCACTGTGACTGGACTTGGCTGCGGGTTTGACTTTTCTGGCTTTGGTTTTGAATCCTTGGCTTCTTTTTGTACTCTTCTGATTCTCGTGTCCGTGCTTGCCTGTTTTTGACTGATTTCTTTGTGATTTTTGATATATCCGTACCTGCACACACAAAACACAAATACAAGCATATTTTTGCCATTTTTGGTCTGTTTTGGGTTTAATTGGGTTATTTTAGGTACAAACGGATATGTGTATTCTACACTTATCACTAGCAGTAGGTGGTAATGGTACAGGTAGTGGCGATGAAGGAATCTGGGGAAGTGGTGATGATAATGGAGTGATTGGAGATGGTGGTGGATTAGGTAAGGAAAGGAGCATAACAACCTATGCGTCAGAAGGACACGGTATAGGTTCCTGGGATTGGATAGACATCCTAGCAGTAGTACGGTATGCAGGTGGTGGTGGGGGTGGTGGTGGTGTAGCCGCAGACTCATCGCTCTCAAACGGCTCTGTCTCCTCAGCGAAGGGGACAAGATCAATAGCTGGAGAAGCAACAACAGTAGAGTCGGCAGGAGCCAAGTGTTCCTCCTCCTTATCCTCCTCAACATCATCATCATCATCATCGTCGTCATCATCGGATGACTCATCATCATCATCGTCTCCTCCGTCGGCAGGATAATCGACAGGATCCTCATCTGGATCCTCCTCATCCTACTCCAGATCGGAGTCAACAATGTAGCCCAGTGATAGGGCTACAGGTGAAGCATTATCGGGTAGAGGCTGAACCTCCATAGGGATCTTATCATCAGATGGGGCAAGGTACTCCGGTTATGCTGGCTGTGGAGTACACGGTACACCCACCCCCTGACTCCCCTCTCCCTCGCCCTCACCCCCCCCTCCTTGGCCCGCCCCCCTTAACGGCGTTTTAGGCAGGTGACAGTGGTGGTGGTGCCTGCCCTTGTTGGGCAACCTCCTCATAAGGGTCCATCTCAGAAACCTCGTCGACATCCATAAGTGGAATGCCCCATGCTTAACATGTTCACTTGTAAATGTAAAAGAACGACCTCTAAATGAGTCGTTTGAAAAACTGATAAATTGGAATAACTAAAATTGTTTGTTACAAAAGCACAACAGCTTAACATGTTCACTTGTAAATGTAAAGATTTTAAAACATAACAATATCCCCAAAATGTAATGCTTTTAAATCTTATGCAATGACATCCAAAATAAAGACCACCAATGTATCCTTGACTTGGACCTTATTGACCTGAGAAAAACATGCTTTAAAACATCAACATAAAGTTGGTGAATTCACAGGTTTAAGTAATGTATAAAGTAGGACCGCAAGATTTCAAAGTGCATGACTATTGTAACACATACAATATCACAAAAATGTAATTACGATTACTTAAGCTCATGACACTGAAGCTACGACATGTATGTATTGCAAATTAATGCCATCAATGTGCCCGTGTAGATGTTCAACCCGCAACATCCCAAATCCGACATGGTATACATCCGTTGGTTCAATCCGTCAAACCTAGTGAGCGCTACACACCCGAACGGGGATGTCAATCCTAAATAGATCTATTTATAACACTCGCGCTTACACCAAGTAATTGACAGTTCATGATTCATGGGCATATTGGGTTATAGTTACTTAGGCAAACTCATAATTTGTTTTAAAGTGTACTTGCGTCCAAATGTAAAACAATGCATGTTTCTCACCCTAACTGTTGTAAATAATTGCAATCGTATTAAAAATGAGGCTATGAACTCTGACAGCTTCTTTTTTAGGTGAATAAATAATTAATATATTATAAATATACTACTACTTATATAACCCAAAAACAATTCAAGTTGCCCTTGAAAAGTTTAAAAGAAAGACAATCAATAAAATCCGAGGAGTATGATATTCCTGGGTCGTTTATCCCCGACGAGGCTGGACTTGAAAATCGGTACAGTCGAAAAGTTGGAAATTGAATGATGTTAATGATTAAGGGGATTAGAAAGCTAAATTATCTACTAATATGCAAAAACGATTAAGAAAAACCTAAAAATTATGAAATAAAACAAAAAAAACAAGAGCAAGAGCCCCGAACAAGGGGTCAAAAACCTAAATTCTTAAAAATTAACCCTACAAATATTTTTTTTTACTTCTAATCTACTCTATATGACTAAAAATGAAGAATAAAAAAGACTAGACTAAAAACGGAGCTAAAACGAGCTCAAAAATGAGAAAACAAAAACGGGGTCGAAACCCGTTCTTTTAAAAAGTAAAATTTTGCAAAAATGACCCTACGAAAGATTTTCTATTTTTCCTAAGTGAAGACTGATAAAATAAAATTTTCTAAAAAAGAAAAATATTTTTTTGCTGTTTAAATAATTTATTATAATTAAAATACGAATTAAAAGAAAATAAATTATAAAAAATACTAACCTTTAAGCTAAAAATCTAGAAAAATTCCTAAAAATAGTTGACACTATGACAGATTTTCTAAAAATAAAAGCCTAACCTCTCGGCTTATAAATAAGCCGTGAAAAAGCCCAAAAGAGCTTATAAGCTTACTGCCTAAAACGTCTATAAGAATAAAACAAATACACACTCTACCGGATGAGCTAATGTAGCACAGCGGTAGAGCATGTATTAAAGGGTTGAGAGTGTTTGAGGTCAGGGGTTCGAGCCTTGTGCTCACCCTTGACTTCCACTTTCCCCTTTTATATTTTTTCTATTTTTCTTTTTACACTTTTATAAAAGACACAAAAATAAGCACTTTTAAAACTTGAAATTTTTGATGAAACTTAGTAAATAAGCTGAAAAAGCTTAAGGAAAAATGACAGAATGCTTATATTGACACAAGGGCTTGAATGGCTTATCTCTTCTTTGGATTTTTGACAAATTAAGCAAAGGAAAATGAGAGATAAGCAACTCTAGCTTAATACACAAGCAAAATGAACAACTAGGAACAAAAGATAAGCTATTGGAATAAGCCAGAAGCTCTAAAAAGCTAATAAGCACTTAGGCATAAAATTCTAATCAAACAGGCCAAAAGGGCATCTTTGTGCTTATTTTTAAGCACTCAGAGGGATTCTTATGGACCTATGAGCTAAAAACAGACAAAGGAGGTACAATAAGCTATAAGAAAAGGCAAACTATAAGAGATTTGAAAAACAATTAAGCTATAAAAAGGCCAATAAAAACAGCAGTATTAACTTTGAAGTTAATACTGCCAGAAGTAGCTTAAGCTAATAAGGACTTTAACAAGCTAAACTTTGGACTGAAATAAGCTAAGATAAGCTGAAACCTACCTAATAAGCAGATATGAACACAAATTAAGCAAATTCAATGAGCCATAAGCTCAGGAGAGCAACTAAGCACTTAAGCTAAAAACTAGCTACTAAAACAGACAAGGGGGCACTTTGGGGCTTATTTTTAAGCAATTAAAAAGACTCTAAATCCTATAATAAGCTAAAACAGATAAAGAAGGGACACCAATGAGCTTATTCTCACAAGCTCAGGCTTTACAAATGACTTTGACTCAACTAATTTTTAGATTTAAAATTGAACTTTTTAATGGCTCAAGAAAACTTTGACAGTTTTAACTACAACTAAAAGTGATCAATGCACACTTAATTCAACAACTCTCTACTGCATTGTGATATCAAAAACAATACAAAACAAGGTTAAAAGGCTGGATAATCACACCCTTAACATTTAAGCTGATACCTATGAACTTAAGACCACAAATTTTATCAATTTTAACTATCAACTATGAAAATCAAATTTAAACTTTAAAAACTTTAAAAGACAGATTACAGCTACTTAAAATAGCTAGTTAAAGTTGGCTTAATCACCCCAACCCATTAAAGTCACCAATTTGACCCATTTTTACCTTGTGCCAAACACCCCTTAGGATTTTTAAAAACACTTTTTTAAAACAATTATCAAAGATTTAAGCCTATGTTTTCAAAAATAGTTAGCAAACCAACAAAGATAAGCAAACATGAGTAATAAGTTAACACAAATAAGCAACAAAATAAGCACTCTAGCAATAAGCACTATAAAAGCACTATGGGCAGTTAAAGACAAATGACAAGTAAATCATACAAAAAACAACTAAAAGGCATTCATAAGCATAACAAAACACAAATAAGCACAAAGAGACATAAATAAGCTAAAAATAAGCTATGCTACAGTGAAATTAAGCCAAAATTTAAAAGAGAAACTTACAAGGATCCTGGCTTTTTGCAATGATATTAAGCTTTCCCAAAAGCTTAAAAACATAACCTATTGCTTACCATAAGCTCTAAAACCATGGCCATCCAATATATTTTCCATCCTCCTTTTGATTTCTTCTTCTTTTTTATATTTTTTTTTGGATTTATATATTTTTTTTGACAGGAAATGAAACAATCTTTTATATAAACTTCTAGTTACTTCAAAACTTATAAAAGAGCTTAATAAACAGTGTTTAAGAGACAAAATTTTGATTGACAAGAATTTAGGGAAATTGCATAAAAATAAATGACAAGAAATTTAAAGACAGAAAATTAAAGTTGCAATATATTAAAAAGACAATATTAAAGGGTACACATTAAGGTTACAAGCTTTTTTCTTTTAAAAACACTAAAATTCCACCCTCTTACTAAGCTACATACTAGTCTATTTATACTAACATAACTAGGGTTTCTTGTGCTTTCTCTGAGAGTGCTTCCAGCTGTGTGTTTGTTGTGTGAGAGGAATCACAAAATTGATCTTGGCCCTTAATTATGCTTGGTGCCCAAGTCGAATTGATCATAGCCCTTCTTTTTGACATCCAATGGGGTGAGGAAGGATTGCCAAGCTGGCTCTTGTCTATTTATAAGGTAGCGGGAGAGAGTTATGGTTTTTGTTGGTTTGTTTCAGGTGTGGAGAGATTTTGGGGATGGTGAACAGTGGTGGGGTTTTGAGTTTGGCGGGAAACAAAGATATAAAAGGGATAGGGGAGATGTTTTGGGTTTGGGCAAGAAAGGTCCCTCATTCATATATGTTTCGTTGCAAATGTAGTCCTTGTGGGAGTGAAAGTTTAGGGACATGGCAGATTAAGCCCCTAAGGGTGTTATATGGTATTTCAGGGATGGTCCTTGTGACATAACGAGTTATAGGTTTTGGGCTAACGAGGGTTAGAAGTGGAATTGGGCCATGTGTGCACTGTTTTGGGCCGGTTATAAGATTTGGAATTTGGGCTTTTTAAAGTCTTCATTAAATATACTAATGGGCTTATCCGGCCTATTAGATGGGTTCGGGTAGGCCCATTAACTATTCTTCGGTGTCGGCTCCGATTTTGACCGTTGACTTTTCCGGGTTGATTTTGACTTTGATTTGACTTTGACTTTTCCACACTTTTCGATTCCGTGCTTGGTTTTGTCCGTTTTTGCTTGATTTTTTGTCCTTTTATCGGATATCCGTTTCCTGCACAATATAAGTGAAAACATACAAATACAATGTATTTTTGGTACATTTTTGGTCATTTAAGTCCGATTTTAATGGTGAAAGGTATGTGTAATTAAACGCGTACCAAAATCCCCCATACTAAGACATTGCCGTGTCCTCACGCAATGCTGTGAAGTAAGCACTTAGAAAACTAAGAATCTCGATCTCCCCTTGACTAATAACCTCGAAAAGTAGCTAAGTGTTCGTCAAGGGGAATTTAAAGACTCATAAGTTTCGAAAAGCCCCCGTCTTTACCATTTTTTT
>BQNB010038869.1:0-48457 GCA_026074375.1 Tanacetum coccineum | reverse complement strand
CACACCGATAAACAAACAAGTTTTTCAAACAAAAACAGTTGTTTCAAAAACAAAAGAAAAACATGTAGTGTCAAAACCAGTCACTTTACAGACTTCACCTGACAAACAAAGAAGGGCAAATTCAAATAAAAATGTCATAGCACCTGGAATGTACAGAGTTGTCACAATACAAGAATCACAACCAAACGAGGCTAAGAATGGTTTATCTTCTACAGGAATGAATGCTGCAACTAGTGTTAGAAGACCAATGAATAAAGATTCACATGTCAAGAACAGTGTCTTAGCTAACTCTAAGAATTTAGCAAAGAAAGTACTATAAGACATCTGCAAATGTTATCTCAAACAAAGAGAATGTAATTGATGTTAATGTTGCAAACGCTTCTAAAGCAAAAACTCTTTTATGTGTTTCTTGTATGCAAAATGTGCTTATTCCATGTCATGATAAATGTCTTGCAAATTATATATTGAATGTGCATTCGAATGATCGTAGAGCTTTCTCCACTAACTCTAGAACACCAAAATCTTCAGACACTACTTATGTAGTTCTTAAGACTAGGTTTTCTGAGAAGTTGGCACAATCTAAGTCTTTAGATACTACTTCTGTAGTCTCCAAACCTAAGATTGATGTAGGAAGTATCTTAAAAGCTAAACATAAGGTCTTTAGTGCTTCTAAGACAAAGAAAAGAAATTTGCGAGATAACACTTTAAGCATATACATGCAGAACAAAATTAGAACAAGTCGCATATGGCAAAAATGGTTTGAATCAACACAACTCAGATTATTCATAATAAACGTTCAACTGTGAAACCATCGGGTTCTGTTAAGAAACGGGTAGTCAAATTACCCACTTGTCCATGTGTTGGTTCTTCTTGTGTTGCAGGTAGTCTAAATTGTTTTGTGGATTGTTAACAGTGGTTTTTCAAATCATATGACGGGTGATCGATCACTGCTGAAAAATTTCATTGAGAAATTCATGGGCACCGTTCGCTTTGGAAATAATAATTTTGTAGCAATCACAGGCTATGGCGATTATATACAAGGCAATATCACTATTTGTCATGTATATTATGTTGAAGGTCTTGGACATAATCTTTTTAGCGTTGGGCAATTTTGTGATGGTGATTTAGAAGTGGCTTTTCGTTCCAAGACATGTTATGTGCGAAATCTGGAAGGAGATAATTTGCTCACAGGAGGACGTGAATCTAATTTGTATATTATCTCCATTTCTGACCTGGCTGCTTCTTCACCTGTTTGTCTGATGTCCAAAAAAACTTTGACAAAGTCATGGTTATGGCACCGTCGACTCTCACATCTTAATTTTGGTACCATAAACGATCTTACCAGACTTGACTTGGTTGATGGTCTTCCAAAGTTCAAATATGGAAAGGATCACCTTTGTTCTGCTTTTGAAAGAGGAAAAAGCAAGAAAGCTTCTCATCCACCCAAATTGGTTCCATGTGATCACTCCAAATTGGAATTACTTCATATGGATTTATACGGACCAATGAGGTAGCTTCGATCAATGGAAAGAAGTATATTCTTGTGATAGTGGATGATTATTCTCGATATACATAGGTTTACTTTCTTCACTCGAAAGACGAAACTCCAAAAATCATAAAGAAATTCATTGCTCAAGCTTAATTGAATTACAAAGCCAAAGTTTGCAAGATTCTTACTGACAATGGTACTAAATTCAAAAAAGTAACTCTTAAAGCTCATTATGAAAAGTTAGGCATCATGCAACAATTTTCAACTCGTCGTACACCTCAGCCAAATGGAGTGGTTGAAAGATGTAATTGTACTCTTGTTGAGGCTGCTACAACAATGCTTATCTTTTCTCGATTACCTGAATTTCTTTGGGCTGAAGCGGTGGCTACATCTTGTTTTACTCAAAATCGATCAATCATTCATATACGACATAACAAAACACCTTATGAGCTATTACATTGACGAAAGCCGAATGTTGAGTATTTTTATGTGTTTGGCTCATTGTGTTATCCAATAAATGACCGAGATGATCTTGGAAAAATGAAACCAAAAGCAGACATTGGAGTTTTTATTGGTTATTCAGAAACATCAAGAGGGTTTCGAATCTATAACCGACGCACCAAAAAGATTATAGAAACCATTCATGTTAAGTTTGACGAGCTTACATCTATGGCTTCTGAACATGACTGTTTAGAACCCGTGCTCCAACGATTCAATAATAATACTTCATCAGCAGACACAATGAATACTCCATCCAAAGAAGATTTGGATAATTTGTTCGGTCAAATGTTTGAAGAATATTTTGAGAAGAGGTCCTTTGATACACCCATCAATTCCACTGTACAATTGACTCAATTTCATGAAGACTCACCTTCCACATCTTCAATCATTATTGAAAATCATAAGGCTCCTCCCATTGAAACTACATCCGACGAACAAATTTCTCCAATCTCTTTGACAAACGTTGATGAATTTAATCAAGAAGATTCTGCTGATTTTAATGGAAATCTAGATTTTGTTCCATATAATACTCCAAGTCATGAGGAAATTAAATCATCTACGGCAGCTCTAGAACCATCAAATGTGCAGAATTTCCACCAAGTACAACCGTCAACTCACATTTGGACAAAACATCATCCACTAGATCAAGTTATTGTTGACCCATCCAAACCTGTAATGACTCGTCAAAAGCTTCAAATAGATTCTGAGGTATGCATGTATGCATTAACCATCAGCACTATCGAACCAAAGAATATTAAAGAAGCTATGGTCGATCACAGTTGGATTGAGTCAATGCAAGATGAGTTGAATCAATTTGAGAGACTACAAGTTTGGGAACTCGTTCCACGACTAGAAGGAAAGAATATTATTGCTCTCAAATGACTCTGGAAGAATAAGTGTGATGCTAAAAATATTGTGGTTCGAAACAAAACTCGTCTTATGGCAAAAGGATATAGGCAGGAAGAAGGCATTGATTTTGAAGAGTCATTTGCTCATGTTGCTCGTCTTGAGGCTGTTCGAATGTTTATTGCTAATGCTGCTCATAAGAATATCACCATCTTCCAAATGGATGTCAAAACGGCTTTTCTCAATGGTCCATTGAAAGAGGAGGTTTATGTCAGCCAACCTGAAGGGTTTATTAATCCAGAATTCCTAGATCACGTCTACAGGTTGAAAAAATCTCTATACGGTCTTAAGCAAGCACCTCGTGCATGGTATGGCAAATTGTCTTATTTCCTAATTCAACATGGGTTCACTAAAGGTATTGTTGACCCAACTTTGTTCACATGACATCACGGGGAAGACATATTACTTGTTCAAGTATATGTTGACGATATTATTTTTGGATCAACAAATCCAGATTTTTCAAAATGTTTTGCAAATCTAATGAAAAATAATCTTGAAATATCGATGATGGGTGAACTAAAGTTCTTTCTTGGACTTTAAGTTCATCAATCTCCCCGTGGCATATTCATAAGTCAGTCACAATATGCGATTGAGTTGTTAAAGAGACATGGTCTGGATAAGTGTGTCTCAATGAGCATACCTATGGCAACTGAGAGACTGGATGCTGATTTACAAAGCACTCCTACTGATCAAACGACTTATCATCGTATGATAGGAGGGCTAATGTACCTAACAGCCAGTCGTCCAGACATTGCTTATGATACTTTTGTATTTGCTTGTTATTAAGCACGTCCTACGGTCAAATACCTCAAAGAGGTTAAACGGATCTTTCGGTACCTAAGACATTCCTATAACATGGGCCTATGGTATCCGAAGGATTCCAGATTTAAACTAATTGCATATTCAGATGCGGACCATGCAGGATGCAAAGACGATTGTAAAAGCACATTAGGAGGATTGCAATTTCTAGGTGAAAAGCTTGTGAGCTGGAGTTCAAAAAAACAAGATTGTACTGCGATGTTTACTGCTGAGGCTAAATATGTTTCCTTGTCTGCATGATGCGCACAAGTCATTTGGATGCGTACACAACTACTAGATTATGGATACAAATACAACAGGATTCCGATGTATTGTGATTCCAAGAGTGCTATTGCTATCTCATGCAATCCGGTCCAGCATTCAAAGACAAAGCACATAGACATCCGATATCATTTTATTAAGGAACATGTTGAGAAGGGTACTGTGGAACTTTACTTTGTCAGAACAGAATACCAACTTGCGGATCTATTTACTAAAGCTCTTCCTAAAGAACGCTTTGAGTATTTGGTTCATCGCATTGGTATGAGATGTATGACTCCAACTCAGTTGAAAAGTCTGACAAAGTCATCTTGTTGAAAAGACCATACATCAAAAACATGTAAATAAATTTTCCAAAAACAAAAGAAAAAATTGAAAAAATACAAAATTATAAAAAGATTTGTCATATTTTTCAAAATTAAAAATCAAATACAAAAAAATAGAAAAGCTCAAAAACATAATTTAAAGATCACATGATCAGATTCATGATTCCAAAAATTTTATATATAAAAAGCTTTCGATTGGAAAAACGGGATCATAATCTGAGGGGGAGTAATTGAATTTTTTTTATTCATATACATCATTTCAGAAATAAAATAAAAACAATGATCTCTCAAATGAAATGACTTTGAAAAATAATATATTTTCAAGGGGGAGTTTTTATTTTAAAAGTTTTAATTTTGAACTTTGAAAAACAAAAATCTTCATTTTTCGGACTAAGTGTTTAGCATGATTTCATTCCAACGGGGAGTTTTTGATAACATTGGTCAACTTATCATTACTCGAGGGGGAGTTTTTGAAAATTTAAAACAAAATTCAGAAAATAAAAGAGATCACTCGAAAAAGAAAATACAAGGGCTGAAAGTGCAAGTTTTCAAAACTTATATTCGGTGACTATAAAAGGAGGAAAACTTTTTCTTTTTAAATTTTATTTTTACCGAGCCAACTTACCGAGTTTGTGAAGAAAATCAAAGAAAGATTTCATAAGCTTATTACAGCGATTATACCTTCTTTTCTTTCTCAAACGTAAGTCAACATGAGTTTTGATTCAGTTTTAAGCTGTTTTGAATTATCGAGTTTAAACTCGGTAAGAATTGGGATTACCGAATTTAGGATTTATCAAATTTTTGATAAATGATTAAGATCAAGGATGATAATAATCAATGATTATGTGGAAATAAGTGTAAAATAGCTTATAAAAGGTCTACGATCATAAACTCGATGCTGAACATGAAACTTGAATGTACTTGGTGTTTGTCGAAGTTTGTACTTATTGAGTTTGATTTGTTGACTATATTTTTTTTGGGGATAAAAGGTAAAGGAATCGAGTTTGATTATAAGGAGTCGGCTTTAAATTCCATTGTGAAACTCAGTAATTGTCAAAAAGTCAAACTCGGTAATGTCAAAAATTCAAATTCGGTAATGTCAAAAAGTAAAAAATCAGTAACAATGAACTCTGTGAATTTTATGCGCTCATAATTTATGCATGCTTATGACGATTAATGCTCGAATGTCTGTGGAAAAAAAAGATCAGTCTCTCATGTGTTTTGAAAACATCAAATGATTGTGAAAAAGAAATCAAGTTTTAATGAATTCTAAACTTTGGGTCAGATATGTCTATTCATAATTGTTTAAGTGGTCTAAGTCATGTCCGGTTTAGACCATTTTCTGCAATGAACAGAATAAGGAGTGAGTGACTTAGTGACCATTCAATTATTGAATTAGATGTGTTTGTTTACATTTTTTAGGATTCATGACAAAAAGTAAAAGTGGAAAAGTTTTTATAACTTGAATCTGAAAATCCAAGTCTCAATTGTTTAAGTGGTCTAAGTCATGTCCGGTTTAGGCCATTTTTTGCAATGAACAGAATGAGGAGTGAGTGACTTAGTGACCATTCAGTTGTGGATTTGTGATTGAATGATTCTATGTTATCATTTTACGAAAAGTTTTTGTCTAAAGATTTCTGAAGAAGTTCTCAAAATCTTGTATTGTCAAAATGGTACTCTTTCATAAAAACGGTTTTAAGAAGATGTATGATCTCTCTTTAATTTTTCATAAAAGTGTCTTGATTAAAATCAAAATAGAAATATTCATCTTTCTTGAAAGAGTATCATGTCACAAAGAATTTCTTGCGAGGATATTTTAAAACAGACAGAGAGAGCTAAATCCATACACGAAAAAACAAATAAAAAGTGTGTTCGAAAAAAAATTGCCAGAACACACAAAAAGATAAATCAAAAGAAAAATTCGAATAAAGCGTATGGCATGTGCCAGTAAAAGCAAGAACGAGCACATGAGAAACAAACTGATCAAAAATATGTTCGAAAAGAATTACCAGAACATATAAAACAGATAGAGTGGAGAAAGACAAAAATGTCAAATAAATTGTTTGTTACCTAACGTCTCCATTTCATTCATTCAGTAATCATCCTGGCACAACAACAACATGCAGCTGATGTTTATCCAGACGAACTGTGTCCTCCAAACAAAAGATATGATCTTATGGATGCTAACAAGAAGATTGATTTTGAACAAGTGCAATGTCCACCTGAAAGCAAACTTCTAACGAATATCATCAAGAATCATCCATTACGATTCAGCATTGCAGCTTCTTCATCAGTACCATGGATCTATATGGCACAATTTTGGCATACTTTGAAGGAAGACGGATCCAAGTATAGACTCACGTTTATGCTTGACAAGAAAGAGCTTTCTCTTACCCTGGATGACTTCAGAACAATCTTACACCTACCACAAGCAACTGACAATAATCATGATAGTTTCGTGCCACCACCATCATTTTTAGACATGGTTCCATTCTACAAAAATGAATTGGGATTTACAATGGAGCTGAAGACATCATCAAGCTTTAAGACAACTGGTCTTCTGCAGCCATGGCAAACGTTATCCAAGATATTTTCCAAATGCTTGACAACACGTGTAACTGGATGGGATCAACCATCGTTGTAGATAATGGAAATGATGTATTGCTTTATCAATAACATTCATGTTGATTATGCGGAGCTACTATGGCAAGGACTTCATTATTCTCTTCATCATCCAACATCTTTGATTTTTTATCCAAGATTTACTAAGATCATCATTAGTCATTACATGACTAATTTTCTTAAGATTTTAAGGCGTGCTCGAGATAGGTATCACAATCTGAAAAATGATGATATAATGAAAAATATCTTTAATTCAGGAAGATACAAAGACAAAGTTGGAATGAAGATTCCAGCTTGGATGATTTCAGAAGAAATGAAGCACACGAAGCATTATCAGATGTATGCGGAGGTGTTTGGGATAGATGTTCCTCTGACTCAGTCACAACCGACTGAGTCTACCCAAGGAACGCATAGGACACCTAGCCCCCTAGGTCACCTAACCCTAACATGGATGCAGGAGTGTCAAGTGCTCCAAAACGATCAACTGTGATTCATTTTCGTATTCCTCAAAGGAGATCCACACGTCTTACTCCACCAGCTCCAGTGCCAACTGTTGATAAAGCAGATGAGAGGATTTTACAAGACACATTACAAGTAAGGCTTACTAAACACAAAAGTCGAGAAGAGCAAGAAGCTAGAGAAAATGTAGAACTGGTTAACGAGCACTTGGTATCCGTGGAAATTGAAAAGATGGTGCAAGGAACAAAGAATGTTATTGATGATAGTTTAATCCCTAGGAATGATGATCAAAATATTCTCGGCACTAGGTTAGAGCCCATGAGTGATAAGGAAAGTCTGGAGGTGGAGATTACTAATGATAAAGAGGTGGAAATTACTAATGTTGTAATACCTGTAAATGTTAATGAAGAAGAGGAAGAAATAACTGATGAGGTGTATGAATTAAAACGAAGGGAGAAAGGGAAGATTGTAGAGGAGTCTAGGAGTACACCATTCCTCACACCAATTAGATCTCCTAGGATTCATACTGATCTCGTATCTTTAGATACTTAGAAACTTCAGGAATTGACGGTAACTGATACTACACTTACACCATCATCAATTTTACTCAACACCAAGTTATCTACCACAAACCGACTTCTATCATTATTCAAAGACAAACCTGCCCGTTTTAAACGCTACAAGAGTTTCTTTTAGGAGTTACAGGGACGTTATGGATATTTATTTGAACATCTGAGGGCAAAGTTCTTGTCAAGGAAGTCATTTGATACTCTTGCTGATCATCTATAGGAAGTAATGGTTAAATTACTACCCACTATGGTAGATAAGCATATCAAGGAGCAAGTTGAAAAGTAAGTTCCTGAGTAGGTTAAAGTTCAAGTTCCAGTGTATGTTGCAAAAGGGATGCTTTTGGAAAGGCAACAAAATAAAGAAGAGACAGATAAGATGATTGCTAAAGCTATATTACAAGAGCGTGGGAAATTACAGGCTAAAATTTCCTCATAGATTTAAAACGCAATTGATACTAACATTCCTTCTCTGGTTGATGCGTTTGTAAGAAGTTATATGTCTGGACATATTCTTCATGTTTATCCAGCACAAACAACATCTGTTCCAGAACAACAATATCAACTATATCTATCAATGAAAGTCGATCCTCAGTTGCAGCAACAAGACATAGCAATATGGCTGGCACTTCAGATGAAATTTGAGACACTTTAGGTACCTCAGACTACTTGTAAAACTTCTGCCGTTCGCCTAAGAGACCAGGACGATCCTTATGATGATGCTTATCCTGAAGGGGAAAATAGTGCAAAGCGGTAGAAGACATCTGAGTATGAAGTATATGTGACTAGAGAGTCGTCTAGACAAGTCAACGAAAAAGAACAAGGTCAATCATCTTCAAGGAATCTGAGCAAACATATGATTATGATTTTTGGACTGAGTCTTATGCTTAAGATGATGATGAAATACTAACGAAGCAAGTATCACAAGATATCGTGGAAGAAGTGTCCCTGGCCATTAATGAGGCAGAGCTAAAGAAAATTGCTAATGAGATGTTGAGACAAAGATGTACTTCGGGAGATGAGCATCAATATCACATTGATCATATGAAGAATTTCTTGAAGAGTGACATTGTTTGGGAAAGCAGAAAGGAAATTCTTGCTTCTCCACATCTACGAAAGACCACACCTTTAGTTCAAAGCTGTCAAAGAGATCTTGAAGTCCAACATTGTCTTTGATAAATCAAGATCTTTTGTATTTGAAGAAAGGAAATTCAGGGCCTAAGAAGATAGTGTTGTCACTTCACAAGTTTCCTGCAATTATCTTCAATGATGTTGATATCGAAGAACAAACTTCTAGATGGGTGAATAAGTGTGTAAAGAAATTTAATCCTTATGCTCGATATGATGTTGAACATTGGAAGAATCCTCATGCATATATCTTCTACATAAAGAGGCAGAAAGAGCCTATAAAACCAAAGGAAGTTGTTTATTCGAATTTAAAGATCATTCAAGTTATCAAGACGTACTAGGAACTGGGCCTTGAACACAAGTTCATCAAAGAGATAGTTGCAAGAAGAGCCAATGAGTGCATAGTGTTAATAACCGAGCCTGATTACAAGAATCTCAATAAGAATGATATTGAGGATATGTACTTGCTGATCATGAATGGCAAGGTACCTGATTATGCAGAAACATGTCTACTGTGGTCTTTATCAGTTTTCATCAGAAGTTCAGTGATATTGGAAAGAGTGCATGACTTTCAACTTGGAATAGAAAGTTATCAATAGAAAGTTAATCTTAATGCACCAACAATATCTTTTCCAGGAATTAAAAAGCACAAAATTTCTCCATCATCTATGAGTCCGTGCATGGAATAATATATAAGAATAGTAAGAAAGAGAAAAGGGTGATGAGACATTCAGAGATTCATACGTTTTGTGATGCAACACTGAACAGAGTATTAGAAGGTCTAAAGAGTTACAATAATGATGTTAAGTATGGATATATACAAAGAGATCTCATCGAAGATAAAGTTGAGTATCTAAAATTGTTTGTAGAAGAAATTGAAGCGAGATTAAAGTATCGTAACCAGATGAGAAGATGGGAGATGTATGTGAATGGAAGACCACTTGGACCACGAAGGGAACGCCCAAAATAATCGACCCTTAGGGGGAGATTTTTAGGTTCATAAAAAGTGCCGATTATGTGGTTTAATTATATTTAGTCATTAGTCTTTATTTTGTTAAGAATAAAGTAGCTTGTAATAAGGTTTATTATGTTAAAAGAAAGAAATAGCAAAATTACCAAAGTATAAGGACTAGAAGTGAAACATTAGAAAAATAAAGGAAGGGGATCTTCATTCCCTCTCCTATAAATACCCCTTCTAATCACCATTAGAAGGGTAAGCCTTGTAATAATCTTTTCCATTTTCCCCTTCATTTTATATCATTTGAATTTAAATACTTGCCTTCCTCTACTATTCTCTCTAAGCATTCATTGATGATCATGTATGATTCAAGATAAACAAGACCTAACAGTCATAGTTGTTAAAAGTCCAATCCAACGCCTCTGGGGCATATTCAACTCCTTTTGACCAAAGATGTACTAAAGGCTTCTATGATCAGTGTAGATAACACTCTTTGTTCCGTACAAGTAATGTCTCCAGATTTTAAGAGCGAAAACTATTGCGCCTAACTCCAAATCATGGGTGGTATAATTCTTCTCATGTACTTTAAGCTGCCTAGATGCATACGTAATCACCTTTCCCCTCTGCATCAACATACACCTGAAGCCTTGGTTTGATGCATTACAGTAAACCATAAACTCATTTGGTCCATCGAGGAGTGCTAACACAAGAGCATTACACAATTTATCTTTTAGTATACGGGAAGCTTCTTCTTACTTGTCACCCCACTCATACTTCTTATTCTTTTGAGTTAATAGAGTGAGAGGTTTCGGGAGTCTTCCAATTCTTCACTAACTCGATCTTCTTGGGGTCTACATGGATGTCATCACTGTTAACCACACGCCCTAGGAATTGTACCTCTCGTAGCCAAAGTTCACACTTTGAGAGTTTGGCATACAACTTCTCTTTCCCGAGCAACTCTAGGATCATCTTCAGGTGGAGTTCATGTTCTTCCTTTGACTTTGAGTAAATTAGGATATCATCGATAAACACAATGACAAACTTGTCCAGGTAAGGTTTGCAGACGCAGTTCATTAAGTCCATGAAAACTGCTGGCGAATTCGTCAATTCAAAAGGCATAACTGTGAACTCAAAATGTCCATATCGAGTCCTAAACATGGTTTTTGGAATGTTCGCCTCGTGTACTCTTAAATGGTGGTAGCCCGAGCGAAGGTCTATCTTGGAAAAATAACAAGCACCTTGCAATTGGTCGAATAAGTCATCAATTCTTGGAAGAGGGTAACGGTTATTTATGGTTAGCTTATTCAACTCTCGGTAATCTATGCACATCCCTAGATCACCATCCTTCTTATTGACAAATAATACAAGTGCTCCCCTATGGGGACCCTTGTCTTGGAGCTCTTTGAGCTGGTTAGCCAGTTCTTGCATTTCGGAAGGTGCCAATCGGGGTGGTGATCTTGCCACTGGCATCGCTTTAGGAATTAGGTCAATGCGGAATTCTACTTTACGCGTAGGGGGTAAACCTGATAGGTCATCTGGAAATACTTTGGGAAAATTGCAGACAATAGGAATGTATTCAAGCTTCTTCTCATCGGACTTCATACACGAAAGGGGTTTTGGGTCTTTTTCTGGTCTTTCGCCATGAATTTCAAGTGTTTCACCATTAGATAACGGAATACGAACTATCTTTTCATAACATATGATTTCTGCCCGGTGGTTTGATAACCAATCCATTTCTACTATAACATCAAAACTTCCTAATTCGGTCGGTAGTAAGTCTATTTTGAACAAATGATTAACATATTCAAAGTGCAACCACATAAGACATTGTTTGTGCTCATAACTCTTCCATCCGCTAATTCTACTTCATAACTAGTGTCTATTGTAGAGGGGATAATATCAATAAAGGTAGTAAAAGTAGTAGACATAAAACTTTTGTCGGCACCCGAGTCAAATAAAATACAAGCATATTGATCGTTGAGTAAGAACGTACCTGTGACCACGTTCAGGTTTTGTTGAGGTTCTTTCGTCCTCATCATGTATGCTCTTTCGCGAGCACCTTCATTCTGTTGGTCCTTCCTCTTAGGGCACTTGTTTCTATAGTGCCCCTTTTCTCCACACCCAAAACACGTCATAGACTGTTGTGTTGGTACCAGTCATGAGAGTCTTAACTCTATAGTCCCTTTATTGATGACCCGCTATCTTACATTTTCTGCACTTGGGAGGGCATTGACCGTTATGATGCAACATGCATTTGTTTCAAAATGGTAAGTTTCCAATCTAAGCTCTCCCTTCAGCTAGGGCAGCAACATAAGCTTTAGCAGCTTCCTGCCTTCGATTTTGTTAATGTTTGTGGGAGGTGTTACAGTTGTTGTTGTTGTTGTTGTTTCTTTGTTGGTCTTCCCATCTTCTCTTGTTGCTTTTGCTGATTCTCGTTGCTTTAGCCCGTGATTGATCTACTAAACCACAAGCCATGGTAACAGCCTCATGAATGGTGGTAGGCTTTGAAGATGTTACATTGCCTTAAACTCTTTTGGAAAGCCCCCAAATGTAATGTTCAATCTTCTTGTACTCGGGAGTAACCAGAGTAGGACACATTACAGCTAACTCATGGAAACGGTTAGTTTATCCATCAATATCATCTCCTTTCATAGTCAAGTTCCAAAGCTCTTGCTCCATTTTCTGAATTTCACCCCTTGGACAGTACTCAGCAGTCATCATAGTTTTCAATTCATCCTAAGGGATTCGGTTTGCAGCATCGATTCTTGACACGTATAAGATTAATCGCCTTTTACTATATAATATATATATATAATAAATATAAATATATAATAATAAGAGGATAATTAAAATTTTCAATCAATAAAATTCTGCAAGGCTTTTTTTAAAAAGATATTTACTTTTGACCAAAGTAAAATCCTAAAAACCTTCCCGGGTCGTGTCCCGACGAGGTGTGAATGGAAAATCGAGGTATCGTTTGTTAAACAATTCTTGAATATCACAAATTAGATTTGGTTTTCTATTTCTACTAATAATATGCTAAAATAAACAAAGGCAAACTAAAACGAAAGCAATTAAAGTGAAAAAACGAAGAAAAACGATAACGGGACCAAATCCCGATCTTTAAAAACCAAATTCTAAAATTTTTACCCTACAAATGAAAATTTAATTTTTATAAGTCCTAAATTATAAAAGAAATTTTTTAAAAAAAGAATTAGATTTTTTTGATTTTTATTTTATTTAATATGAATTAAAAACAGTTTTAATATAAAAAATGCATAAAAAATAGTAAACCTAATGGGGAAATTCTGAAAAAATTATAAAAAGTTCCTTGTACTAAGCTAAACCTAAGAAAAATAAGTTGGGTACAACAGCTTATTAAAATAAGCTCGAAATAAGCAGAAAAGGGCTTATAACTAAAATAGGCTAAAAAGTGGTTAAATATTTAACTGATGCAAGTTAAAACGGAAAAGACCCAAGGGCACGTTTGGTTGTGTGTGTTGTGTTAAATATGTTGGTAGAGGTGAGGTTGAGGTCAGGGGTTCGAGTCTTGCTCACCCCTGATTTCCCTCAACTCCCAACATATTTTTTTGCAAAATTTTTTAAACAACTTTTTAGATAAGCTAAAAATAAGGACTTTTTGTAAAAGCAACTTTTCTAAAAAGCACAAATAAGCACAGAAATAAGCTAAAAAGGCTTAAGACCTAAACTGTTGGGCTTTTTAAGGCTAAATAAGCTAAGGAAAAGCAAATAAGCTAACAACAAACAATAAGCTATACCTAATAAGCATTATAGAACAAAAATAAGCAAATAAAAAGAGCTAGACTAAGCTTAAAATGACAGAATCTCTTAAAAGGCTTTTAACTTAAAATTCTAAACTGAAAAAGCTCATAAGCTTGAATAAGCTCTGTCCTAAACTAACTAAGCTAAAAGCACTTAAAAGCTAACCTAATAAGCAGAATGAAACATTAGACAAGCAAATCTTTCCAATAGCTCATATGTCATATAGAAAATAAGCACTTTGCTAAAAACTGTTAACAAACAGCCTAAGGGGCCACTTTCTAGCTTATTTTTAAGCTAGAAAATAGATCCTTATGGCTTAGTGGCTTATACCACTAAAAAGCTTATGCAATAAGCTACACTAATCCACAAAGAAAAAGCATTTTGAAATTCATTTAAGCCATTAAAAAGCTTGATGAAAAAGGCAGTTTACACTAAGTTATACTCTTTTTGGTTTTTTTAGTTTTTTAAGGACTAAAGTGCATGCCTAAGTTCAGCTTATCTAATAAGCCCTAAACTACAAAGTAAGCTAAAACAGACCAACTTTACCTTAAAATCTACTTGTGCACCAATTTTCAGAAGCTGAATCCTACTTTTACTTATCTAAATTTAAGATTAAAATGACTGATTAAGCTTTAAAAATTTATGCAAATGCTTTGACAGTTTTAATCTTAAAATTACAAGACACGTGCACACCTAACCTAAAGCTATTCTACTGCATTGTGAATCAAAAATAAGCATGCTAACAACTCCTAAATGACCTTAATCAAAATCTAAACAATGAAGCTAAACTATAAAGCTTAAAACCTACATATTCAAACCATGATCACTAAACACCTTAGGAATGAATTTTACACTTTTAAGACTTTCCTAAACTGGCTTATAAGATTAATTTAAGCTTTCCAAAATTGACTTAAGGGTCAAAAGTCACCAAGCAGTATTAACTCTTGTTAATACTGCTTGTGCCAAACACCCCTTAAAAAAGTGAAAATCCATTTTGAGCTTATAAAACACAGTTTAAACCTTTGATTTTTGAAAATAGATGATGAACTAAGTTTAACTAAGACTAATAAGCAAATTTAAACAGACAATAAGCATTTTAGATAAGTTAATGAAATAAGCAGTATTTTAAGCTAAAATATGACAGATATAGAAATACTTGAACAAATGAAACAAAGACTATAAAGTAAGCAAGTTAAGCACTAAATGACATTAATAAGCAAGAATAAGCAAATAATAAGCAGAGATAAGCAGTATAAGCAATGCTACAGAAAAATGCTAAAAATAAAAATGAAGGCTTACTTGATCCTTTGCACAAAACAAGGATATAAATGCTCTTAAGGATCTTATCTACAAAAGCTCCAGGTTATCTTATGATAAGCTGGTAAGTTCATAAGCCCATCCGTTTTTGGCTTATCATCCAACAAAGTAAGCTGTGGTATTTTTTGGGAAACTTTTTTATGTAATTTCTTAATGGCCTAACAGTTTTTTTATTGCTTTTTGAAAACAAGTTAAACAAAAGCTTAAACAAGAGCTTATGAGAACATTTTCAAAACATGAAGTGCATAAAAGAGAAGAACATGATCTTAACTTAAAAACTTAAATTTCATTAAACTCTAAAAATATTACAAGGCTTTGAAAAGGAAATGACAATAAGCTAAAAAGTAGACTACAATAAGCTATAAAATTAACTAGATGCCACTAAAGGGTTTACAAAGACCCTATTTATAGAAGAAGTCTAGGTCTTGGGTCTTCACATATGTGCTTCTTCTGTGAGTGTAAACTGAGGTGTGTTTGTTGAGTGAGAGTAGTCTCCAAGTCATCATAGCCCTTCATTTTGATTGCTCACCAAGTACATCAATCATAGGTGGTATATGCTTAAATACATATACCTTTTCCTTAATAAAATGAGCTTAAATAACCAAATATGGACATAAAATGCCAAATATATACTTGTTTTGTGTTATTGAATGTGCAGGTAACAGATATACACAAAAAGACGAAAAACAAAGCCAAAACGGACAAAACCGAGCACGAGATTGGAAAGAGCGTAAAAAAACCAAATCCAGAGACGTATACATCTTATTGGGCCAACCCGTACCCAAGTTAATGGGTCCCGAGTCAGCCGTTAAACAACGGCCCACAGTTTATTAAAAAGCCCAAGATCTAACACGTTCCCGGCATCCAGCCTTTTTAAACATCGGATAAGGCAGAGGACGCCTTAACCAAGCCAAACCACCTTATATGGTACGAACGCTTCAGAAACCCTTCTCCACACTCATGACACACAACCATGCCACGTGGGAAGTCTCAAGGATACCTATTTGACAAGGAAATATGACGCCTTTAGATCGCGTTGCACGATCGTTAAGGTGAACAAGTATGGAAGGTCAAAAGAAACAAGAATTGAATGATGCGAAAAGTAGTTAATGGTGAAGGTCAATGATTGAGCTTTTGAAGCTTTCTATAAGCTAATTTTGGGATGATTGAATGATTGAAAGCTGTTCTTATCTCACGGATTGCACAAGACATCACCCTATAAATAGGGGATGGATCACACAGCAAAGGGACATCTAGTTTTTAGTTTTGCTTAATGCTTATTTTACAGCTTATTTGTTTTTAAATACTAAATTTACTTTTCAAGTAATTGTTCATTTCCAAGCATTGTAAAACTCAAGTTATTTAATAAAAAGCAAGTTCTGGTTCTATTTGTTATTACTATCCATGATTTGTAAGCTTTTGGATGATAAGCCAAAGAGGGATGGGCTTATGGGTGCTTATTAGCTTGTAGAATTGCTCTAAACAGTCCTTGTTTAAGCAAGGACAAAGGTGTGTCTCATTTCTTTTACAATTTTCCAATTTTTTTTAACTATTTTAAGTTTTGCTTATTTTCTGCTTATTCAAGTGCTTATTAAGTTTATCATTGCTTATTTATGTTGTTTATGGCTTATTTATCATTGCTTATAGCTTAAAAGTCATTTACTTAAGTTTTGAGTTAAAACTGTCTTATATAAGCCAAGAACTGCTAATCGTGATTGCTTATTGTCAAGTGCTTATTAGTGGTCAATTATTGTTCATTAGTGCTTAAATTACTTAGTTAAACAACTGTTTTCAAAATTCTTAGCTTAATTCAGTCTCTTATAGTTTAAAAATACTTAATCAGGATTTTAAAAGGGTGTTTGGGTCAAGAGTCAAAACGGGTCAAAAGGATGGTGAAATTTGTTTTGGGTCACTAAGCTAAGTCTACCAAGCATTTTTAAGTCATTCTAATAAGTTTTTATAAGTGATTTAAGCCTAAAGATAAGTTTTAAGGGTTAGCCTATCTATCCTTAGAATCTGTGGCTTTTAAATTTGTCAAACTTTTTAAATTTGAGCTTTGTTTAAAAACTGTTTTAAGATGTTGCTTAGTTTCACTTTTAGAGTTTCAAATGCAGTAAAAAAAAGTGTAGTTAAGTTCCCATTGTCAATTGTAGGTTTAGTCTTAAAGCTATCATAGTTTTTTTTAGTTTACTTTCGAAGTTTCTTAAGCCCTTTTTCAGGCCTTAATTTAAGTGAGCAAAAGTGTGTTTTTGGGTCTGAAATTTAAGGCACAAATAGCTTTTACATCTAGCTCAATCTGTTTAAGCTAAATTTAAGATTTAGAGCTTATTTGCCAGCTTAAATCCTAGACTGCAATTAGCTATCCTTTCAAATAAAAAACCAAAAAACCTAGCTTTAGTAAAAACTGCCCTTTTTCTTAAACCATTTTTCTAGCTTATTAGTGTGCCTTAGTATTTAATTTTTGCATTGTATTAAAGCTTAATGTATAAGCTTAATCGGTTTTAAGTTTTTAGTCCTTAGCTGATTGATTTGCTAGCTTAAAGGTTAGCTTAAAAGTCCTCCCTTAGACTGCCTTTAGTTCTTTTGGTCAAGCAGCTAGTTTGGATTTCTGTGCTTCTGGCTTATTGAATTTGTTTAAGTTGTGTTTAAATTTGCCTATTAGGTTAGTCTCAAAGTCCTTTCACCTTATTTTCAATTCATAAGTGCCTTTTGAGCCTAAAAAGCCTAAATAGTTTAGCTTAGTTCCCTAAGTATCCAAGTAGCTAAACTGTCACTCTTTCAAGTGCTTTTTCTGAGCTTATTATTAGTTTTCAAATATAGTTGTCTTTGTTAAAGTTGCTTATTTTTGAGTGCTTTTTAAGTTTTTGTAAAAAGATTCAAAAAAAAAAATTCCAAAAAGGAAGTCTCAGGGGTCGAACCTGAGACCTCCCTTTCACTAACACAAACGATTTAACACCAGTCTCTACTACAAACGCGCCCTTGGGTCTTTTTCAAATATATCTTGCAAAATTTATTATTTAAGGGGTGTTTAGTGTTTAGCCTTCCACCTTATTTAAGCTTATTTCTGGCCAATTTATTATTTAAGGGGTGTTTAGTGTTTAGTGTTTAGCCTTCCACCTTATTTAAGCTTATTTAAGCTGTTGTTCAAGTCTCTTATTTTTCTTGCATTCCTTACATCTTAAAGTACTTTTCCTGATTTTTTGAGATTCTTCTAAATTAGTTTAGTATTTTTAATATTTAATTTAGATTAAAAGCGTTTTTAATTCATAATAAATTAATTAAAAGTCAAAAAAATATAATTTTTTTTAAAAAATTTTCTTTTATCATTTAGGACTTATAAAAATTAAATTTGCTTTTCTAGGGTCAAAATTTGATGTTTTAGGTTTTAGGGTTTCGTTTTTAAATCCCGTTAACGTTTTTTTTGTGTGTTTAATTTGTGATTGCTTTAATTATAACTTACGTTTGCTTGATTGTTTGCCTTTATATTTGTTTTTGCATCATAGAAATAAGAAACCCAATTAAAAATCTTAAACCATTCAAAATCTCGATCACAAACGATAACCCGACATTAAATTCAAGCCTCGTCAAGGAAACGACCTGGGAGGTTTTGAAGTTGCTTTGGTTAAGAGCGATTTTCTTTAAACCCTTTCGGAATACTTACTCTCTATATTATTATTGATAAATCCTTATATATATATTATATATACGTATTTGGAGGGATCAATTTTTGGCGCCGCTGCCGGGGAGGTTGTGTAACGAATTCCACGTTATCGTTTGAAGACTGTTTTTTGAAGATCCTTCATCAGAAGTTATTCTCGTTTTTGTGAATATTTTCGTATATATAAATAAAAAATATATATAAAATAATAATAATAATAATAAAAACTAAAAAATTATAAAAACATTGTCCTAAAAAGATTAAAATGCATCATAAACATAATACTCTCAACTTTGAGTATTATCATTACTAAGTTCCCAAACAAAAGATTAAAACTTGCCTTTGTGTCACTTGTGAAGTACGGCCCACCTTTATTAGATTAACAAACTATAAGTGGGGTATAAGGAGGGTCGTTCCTACGAACTACGACCCGAAAGGAGAAGGTTTTTAATAGCTTCGCGCTTTCCCGCTCCTCCGCTCCTTTGTGCGTTTTTCTTTTAAAGAGCTACCGTGAAACAAGTTGACTATTGGTTTAAGTTATTCGATCTCATTTTGTCCTTTAATAAAATATAACTTAAAATACCAAAAACTAATTTAAAGATTTGTTTTTAGTGCATGCGCACTCGTTCGTCAGGCCCAGTTGTTGAACCGTCATCAACTCCCAAAAGGCGTCGAAAGCAAAAACGTTCCCAACAACAAGCCTATCCGACTATTGTGGAAGAAAAACCCGTAGTTACGATGGCCGATACACGTACTATGGCAGAATTGCTCCGTGCACCCATCGAGGGAGATGCGGAAGCAATCGTTGTACCACCAATTCCCGCTGAGCATTTCAAGCTCAAGCATAGTCTTCTGAATCTTGTAACCTCAAAACAATTCTTCGGATTTGAGAAAGAAGATCCTCATGCTCATATCCGTTGGTTTAACAAGATTACTTCTATGATGAAGTACAAAGACGTGCCTGAAACAGCGATTAAGCTTATGCTTTTTCCATTTTCTATCGATGGCCCAGCCTGGATTTGGCTCAAGAAAGAACCTCCTCGCTCCATAGAAACTTAGGATGATCTTGTCTCTAAGTTTATTAACAAGTTCTTTCCTCCCTCAAAAACAACAAACCTCCGGAATGAAATTACCAAATTTCAACAACGTTTTGATGAACCGTTTCATGAGACGTGGGACCGTTTCAAGGATCTCCTTCGTGCATGCCCACATCACGGTTTTACAGAATTGCATCAACTTGATACTTTCTACAATTCTTTAAACCCAACCGATCAAGATTCTTTGAATTTTGCTGCCGGTGGTAATCTTTTGGAAAGAAGTACTAAAGATGCTTCAACAATTATCGAAAATAAGTTGAAAGTTCGAAATTCACGAAACAGACCGGTTGTTGCCAAAGTAAGTACAAGCACTTCTACCTTGGGTCTTTCACCCGATGTTGCTTCACTTATCGATGCCGTTAAGGCTTTGCTTCTTAAAAACACGACTCCTCCTCTAGCTTCCGTTAAAGCGGTTGAAGAAAGTTATGTTACTTGTGGAGGACCACATCCTTACTACCAGTGTCGTGCCACCGATGGCAATGCTTTCCCAGGATATCATGATAATATCCAAGCATATGTTTCTGCAGCTGCAGTAAATTATAATCAGGGAAACGCTAGACACCGTCCTCTAAGTGTAGCTCATCAAGTTCGACCACCCGGCTTTCCACCAGTTCACAACAATCAAAACTGGGGAAATAATTACAACCCAGGAAATTCGACTTACCAAGCTCTGACTCCACCAACTGCTCCGTCAAATGAACTCGCAAATTACATAAAAGTTAATGAAATAAGCATGCGAGTTATGTAAAATCAAATCAATAACATGAAAACTGAGTTGAGAAACGAATTTCAAGCCACAATGTTGCAACAAAACAACAAGCTTGAGAACATGTTGAGCAACTATTTTCAAATGAACAAACCTTCAGGTTCGGGTTCGGGTCCTCTTCCTAGCAATACCGTTAATAACCCGAAAGGTGACTTGAAAGCAATCACCACCCGAAGTGGTGTTTCTTACGATGGACCTCCAATTCCTCATCCTTTCTCTCCCTCTCCTAAGGTAGTGGAAAGAGAGCCCGAGGTAACAAAGGATCCGGTGCAATCAAGTGCCGAAAAAGTCCAACCTCCGGATGTCCAACCTCAAGCACCAACCTCTGAGTCCGTTGAAACTCCTAAGCTTAAACCGAATATCCCTTATCCTTCGAGGCTCAACAACCAAAAGCTCCGAGAAAGAGACGACCATCAAATGAAGAAGTTTCTTCAAATATTTTGAAGCTTACACTTCAATCTTAGCTTCTCGGATGCTTTACTCTACATGCCTAAGTTCGCTTCCACATTCAAGAATCTTCTTAGCAATAAGGAGAAATTGTTTGAAGTAGCCAATACTCCGGTGAATGAGAATTGTTCGGCGGTAATCTTAAAAAAGTTGCCAGAAAAACTAAGACCCCGGTAAATTTCTCATTCCGTGGAAGAAGCTTTCTCTCCTCGAACTTACTCTTACCCAAATGATTGTTGAGCTTGCGGACCGATCTACTACTAGACCAACTGGCATTGCCGAAGATGTCTTTGTTAGAGTAGGAAAGTTTCATTTGCCGGCCGACTTCATAGTCGTTGATTATGTTGTCGATCCTCGAGTTCCCTTAATTCTTGAGAGACCCTTCTTGAGGACGGCACGAGCTTTGATTGATGTTTACGGTGAAGAATTAACTCTCCGCGTGGGTGATGAAGCCATAACATTCAAAGTTGGTAACACTTCAAAATTCTCCTACAATGACGCTGAATCAATTAACCGAATCGATGTCATCGACGTAGCTTGTGAGGAGTATTCTCAAGAAGTGTTAGGATTTTCTGGCAATTCCGAGAGTGGCAATCCCACTCCAATTTCTGAACCAATCATCGCTAAATCTTCACCCTCCCTTACTCCATTTGAGGGAGGTGATTTCATTCTAGAGGAAATTGAAGCTAATCTTGCAAGTGACTCAGTTCCACCGGGAATTGATTCTGAAGATATAAGCGAATTTTTTTCCACATTTCCTATCCCCATGGAGAATTGTGACTTTTTCTTTAAGAAAACCGAAAGATTTACTTCTTTTCCTGAGTTTGAGAACTTTAGATTTGATATTAAAGAGAAGAATAGTGGCAGTACCACTGATCATGCTGATGTTTCTCTTCCAGAGTATGAACGATTCTATTCGGAGGGAGATATTCGTCTCCTCGAGAAATTCTTAAATGATGATCCATCATCTCCTCTCCCTCCAAAAGAGATTAAAACCGTAGAGCTAAAAAATGAAAAATCTTCAGTTGATGAATCTCCAGAGCTTGAACTCAAGGACTTACCTTCTCATCTCGACTATGCATTTTTAGAGGGAACCGATAAATTACCCGTAATTATTGCTAAGAACTTGAAAAACGAAGAGAAGGAACGCCTCATAAAGGTTTTAAAGTCCCACAAGCAAGCAATTACTTAGAAACTCTTTGACATTAAGGAAATCGACCCTCAATTTTGCACTCAGAAAATCTTAATGGAGGATGACTTTAAACCGGCAGTCCAACATCAAAGAAGGGTTAATCCAAAAATCCATGAAGTTATCAAAAAGGAAGTTATAAAGCTCCTTGATGCCGGATTGATTTACCCTATCTCTGATAGTCCTTGGGTTAGCCCCGTGCATTGTGTACCCAAGAAGGGTGGAATGGCCGTTGTGACAAATGAAAATAACGAGTTAATTCCGGCTAGGTTAGTTATCGGGTGGCGTGTTTGTATTGACTATAGGAAACTTAACGACGCCACCCGAAAAGACCATTTCCCGTTACCATTCATGGACCAAATGTTAGAACGATTAGCTGGTAATGAGTACTATTGTTTCTTAGATAGATTCTCCGGGTATTTTCAAATCCCGATTGACCCGCAAGACCAAGAGAAGACTACTTTCACTTGCCCTTATGGAACTTTTGCCTATCGACGTATGCCTTTCGGCCTATGTAATGCCCCTGGCACGTTCCAAAGGTGCATGATGTCCATTTTCCACGACATGATCGAGGAAACAATGGAAGTCTTCATGGATGATTTCTCGGTCTTTGGGGATTCCTTCTCATCTTGCCTCTCCCATTTAGACAAAATGCTTCAAAGGTGCGAAGATACCAATCTTGTTCTAAATTGGAAAAAGTGCCACTTCATGGTCAAAGAGGGCATTGTCTCCGGCCACTAGATTTTGAAATCTGGGATTGAGGTTGATAAGACAAAAGTTGATGTTATTGCAAAATTACCTCCTCCCACGTCCGTCAAAGGTATTCGGAGTTTTGTAGGTCATGCCGGGTTTTATCGACGATTTATTCAAGATTTTTCTAAAATCGCCCGGCCAATGACCCATCTTCTTAAAAAAGAGACTCCATTCATTTTCTCGACCGAATGTTAAGAAGCATTTTAGACCCTTAAGAAAAAACTAACCGAAGCTCCAATATTAGTTGCCCCCGATTGGGACTTGCCCTTTGAAATTATGTGTGATGCTAGTGACTTTGTAGTTGGGGCAGTCCTGGGGAAACGAAAGACCAAACATTTTCAACCAATACACTATGTGAGCAAGACTATGACCGAAGCCCAAACTTATTATACTACTACGAAGAGAGAATTATTAGCCGTAGTGTATGCTTTTGAGAAATTCTGACCTTATCTAGTCTTGTCGAAGACCATAGTGTATACTGACCACTCGGCTCTCAAGTATCTGCTCGCTAAGCAAGATGCTACACCGAGATTGCTCCGTTGGATTCTTCTCCTCCAAGAATTTGATGTCGAAATCCGTGACAAAAAAAGAGCAGAGAATCTAGCGGCCGACCACTTGTCTAGACTAGAGAACCCCCAAAGTGATCCCGAGAAAAAGGAAATTACCAAAACATTTCCTCTCGAGACACTTGGGATGGTGACTTTTCGTGGTGATTCTAACACCCCATGGTTTTGCCGATATTGCAAATTACCATGCGGGAAACTTTATTGTGAAAGGGATGTCATCCCAACAAAAAAAGAAATTCTTTAAGGATGTTAAACATTATTTTTGGGACGACCCCTACTTGTTTAGGATTTGTCCGGATCAAGTGATTAGACGGTGTGTATACGGCCAAGAAGCCATTGATATCCTCACGGCTTGCCACAATAGACCCACCAGGGGACATCATGGTGCCAACTACACCGCTAAGAAAGTATTCGATTCCGGCATCTATTGGCCTACGATTTATCGAGATGCCCATGACTTGGTCACACGGTGTTACGCTTGTCAATGTCAAGGCAAAATCTCGCAACGTGATGAAATGCCTCAAAATGCAATTCAAGTTTACGAGATCTTTGACATATAGGGCATTGATTTTATGGGCCCGTTCCCGTCTTCTCGAGGGAACAAGTACATCCTCGTGGCAGTAGACTACTTATCTAAATGGGTGGAAGCAAAAGCGCTCCCCACTAATGATGCCCGAGTTGTTTGCAAGTTCTTAAAATCTTTCTTTGCCCGTTTTGGAACTCCTCGTGCTATCATTAGTGATCGCGGTACTCATTTTTGCAATGACCAATTTGCAAAGGTCATGCTTAAATATGAGGTAACCCACCGACTTTCTATCGCGTATCATCCACAAACGAGTTTACAAGTGGAGGTTTCAAATCATGGTTTAAAACGTATCCTAGAAAGAACTGTTGTTGAAACAGTGCTTCTTGGTCTGATAAGTTAGATGACGCATTATGGGCCTTCCGTACCGCATTTAAGACACCCATCGGGTGCACTCCTTATAAGCTTGTGTACGGAAAGGATTGTCATCTTCCTATCAAACTTGAACATAAGGCATAATGGGCCTTGAAGCATTGTAATTTCGACCTTAAGACCGCGGGTGATCACCGGAAAGTTCAAATGAATAAACTTAATGAACTTCGTGATCAAGCAGCCATATGAGAACGTCTTAATCTACAAAGAAGTAAAATCGAAGAAATCAGACTCTAAAATCAAGAACCGCGTTTTCAACGTTGGTGATCGAGTCCTTCTCTTCAATTCTCGATTAAAGATTTTCTCAGGCAAGCTTAAGACCTGTTGGACCAGACCATTCACCGTTGCCTAAGTTTTCCCTTATGGTACCATTGAGTTATCTTCAACCAACGGACCTAACTTCAAGGTGAACGGTCATAGGCTGAAACATTACTTTGGAGGGGACATACCACCTATGGTTGTCCCAAATCTCCAAATCTTCCCCATGGACAATTAAATTCGGGGTCGAGTCAAGCTCGTGACTTGGTCAACAAAAACAAAGTGCTTCTCGGGAGGCAACCCGTGTTTCTGTCTTCTTTCTATTTTCTAATAAGTGTGACGTGAGGGGGCTCGCCTCTTCTAATTTTGTGTTTTTGTTGTCTGTGATGATTGGCAGGATTCTCCAGACTATGAAACTCCTCGTGCTTCGTGTTTTGATCCAACGCTCACGCGGACTTCATCCTTTGCATGCTTATTTAGAATCCTTATATCCTTGATCCTATTCCTAACTGTATCTTTGGCATAATTAATAAACCGCGGTTAATATACGTGAATCCCTTTTGTATAAGAATAAACTTTGGATTAGATGAGGGGGTGGCACCCCACATATTAGGACAATGTATCTTCTAGTATGAGGAGAATCTATCGATTTTGAGCCCACTATCATTTTCCTTTTGTTCTACCTAAACCTCCTTTTACCAAGAAAAAAATGTGATTTTATGCCAAAATTTAAAAATTTTTGCAAAAATAAAATAATGTTTTTATCAATTGTGACTTTCCGCTGGTGAAATAATAATAAATTTTGACTTGACCAGCGTGTTTCCGCTAGCATACTCCCTTAACCTTTATAAATGTATAAGCTTTTGCTAGTCTTATACAAGAAGCTTTAAAATGCGACTTCTAGCTCAAAAGGCCAAGATTTTGCAAGTTTCCATAAATGACTTTAAATATCAAGCTAAATTTTTTATATTTGGGCTCAGCATCGCGGATCTGTTTATTAAAGATTTAAGTTTGCAAGAACGTGAAATGAATAGATTTAAAAATAAGTTGGAAAGCTAAGCAAGGAATAGTTGGAAATCTTAAAAGCTCATAAGAGTGTAATTTAGGATAGGCCTTATATCTTTCAGGTAGCTTCTAAAATGACTAATAATACGTGCTCTTTTTGAAAGACAAGTAAGAGTTTTATCACTCTTAAAAGTCCTTTAAGATCAACATTTTTAGAGTACAAAGCTTTATCGATAAATTGATAAATAATAGTTTTTGATCGAAAATGTTTTAATTTTCTAAAATTTTTTTCCATGTACACTGTGTAAATATAAATGTTGCAAAAAAAAAAGAAAAAAAAAGATGATGAAATAAAAAAATAAAAAATAAAAATAAAAATGATGTGAAAAATATAATAATGTTGCTAGTATATGTTGCTTAATAAATAAAGAGAAAATGACTTTTTCTAAGATTTAAACATTCTTTTGAACTTAAAACTTGGTTTTATTATCACCTACAAAATTTTGAACCGACGATTGTTAATTATATAAAGTATTCTCTGTGGGGTTCAAAAAGATTGCACTGTGGCGATTTGATGTCGGAGGTTCCGAGAAGAAAGTCACACTAAAGGAATAAACTTACCGACAATTTCTTGATTTTGAGGAATTAGCTTTGCTTTGAGTTATAAACTTACTAGTTTTTCGAAAGTTTAGTAAAGGAGTTTCAAAAGTAGGGAGAGCTCGAAAAATTATTCTCTTGTGGGGTGTCAAAAGCCTGGTCACTTAGCCGACGAGGTTAGGACGTGCCGAGAAGAAATGTTGCTACATGGGACAATCTTACCTTTGAATTCATATAACTAAAAGTGGAACGTGAAACTTGGAAAGGTTCTAACTATCTAAAATGTGGGTTGGATGGTTAAAATTCAACTGAACACACACACCTTAATATATATATCTGTCGGGAGGAGAAGTTTTACACAAATTGCAAATATGAGTAGCATTAGCATCCCAACTTGTAATTAACATATGACACGTTTTTAAGCTTATTTGGGAATAAGTTGAAAATTCGATGAATTTATCCTTTTAGGGCACCTTAGGATTGAGGTGTTTCTTATTCAGTGATCCTAAAAGTTATGTTCAATAATGAAAGTCTAGCATGTTGTATGTAGTAGAAAATAAGAAAAAAAAATGTGTGCAAGAAGAAAATGGTAAACCGGGGAGTGTTTAAAAAAGTAGAAATTTCTTAATCCCTTTTAATTTTACACTTTGCTACTTTTCAAGGTATTTAATTTAAGGGCGTTGAAATTTTTGGTATTCTAAACATTGATTTATTTCATTGCGTGAGGACACAACAATACTTTAGTATGAGGGGATTTTGTATGTACTTAAATACACATACATTTTCCTTAATAAAACGAGCTTAAATAACCAAATATGAACATAAAATGCCAAATATATGCTTGTTTTGTGTTATTGAATGTACAGGTAACGGATATACACAAAAAGACGAAAAACGAAGCCAAAACGGACAAAACCGAGCACGAGATTGGAAAGAGCGTAAAAAAACCAAAGCCGAAGACGTATGCATCTTATTGGGCCAACCCGTACCCAAGTTAATGGGCCGAGTCAGCCCGTTAAACAAACGGCCCAAGTTCTATTAAAAAGCCCAAGATCCTAACACCGTTACCCTGCATCCTTCCTTTTTAAACACCGAATAAGGCGGGAAAGCCTTAACCAAGCCCAAACCACCCTTCCCATGGTACGAATGCTTCTAGCAAACCTTCTCCACACTCCTGACACACTCCCATGCTACGTGGCAGTCTCAAAGATCCCTATTGGACAAGAAATATGACGCGTGAACAAGTATGGAAGGTCAAAAGAATTGAAGATGCGAGTAATGGTGATTGGTCAATGATTGAAGCTTTCCATAAGCTAATTTTGGGATGATTGAATGATTGAAGGTTGTTCTTATCTCACGGATTGCACAAGACATCACCTTATAAATAGGGGATGGATCACACAGCAAAGGAAGATCTAGTTTTTTAGTATTGCTTAATGCTTATTTTACAGCTTATTTGTTTTAAAATACTACATTTACTTTTCAAGCAATTGTTCATTTCCATGCATTGTAAAACTCAAGTTATTTAATAAAAAAGGCTCAAGTTCTGGTTTATAAGTAATTACTGTTCCATGGTTATCTTTTGGATGTTAAGCTAATTAAGGGAGAGCTTATGTGAATAAGCTTTATAGAGATATTGGCCCTTGTCTGAGTAAAGAACTAAGGTATTTCTTTAATTTCTCAATTTGCTTCATTTTTAATGTTATGCTCATTTCATGCTAATTTCTGCTTAATTGATGCCGGTGCTTATTAGCTTGTAGATATGCTCTAAACAGTCCTTGTTTAAGCAAGGACAAAGATGTGTTTCATTTCTTTTACAATTTTCCAATTTTTTTAACTATTTTAAGTTTTGCTTATTCAAGTGCTTATTAAGTTTATCATTGCTTATTTATGTTGTTTATGGCTTATTTATCATTGCTTATAGCTTAAAAGTCATTTACTTAAGTTTTGAGTTAAAACTGTCTTATATAAGCCAAGAACTGCTAATCATGATTGCTTATTGTCAAGTGCTTATTAGTGGTCAATTATTGTTCATTAGTGCTTAAATTACTTAGTTAAGCAGTTGTTTTCAAAATTCTTAGCTTAATTCAGTCTCTTATAGTTTAAAAATACTTAATTAGGATTTTAAAAGTGTGTTTGGGTCAAGAGTCAAAACGGGTTTGTTGGTAGAAATATTGCGATATTTAATCTATACATTCTCTTTATGTTTTGGTGATGACAAAGATGTAACTTATAACACATAACGTAAAGTGCTTAAGTTATCCGTAATCACTAATCATCAATTCGTCAACATCTTTCGACGTCTCAAGTTTTCTTCAACAATTAATTTAAGTTCGCACCTGACGTAAATCACTAAAGGTATGAACAAACAACTTTAATTTGTTGAATGATCAAAGAAATTTTTTACTTTTCCAAACCTTACATGTATAAAATGGGGCAAACATTTTAAAATATATACAAAACATTTTGTATTTATAAGAAATGTTTTATTCAAAATAAATATTTTGAATTCAAATTTTCCACCTAGAAACGGCTAGAAAGTTCCAGAAAAACCTTCCCCACAAAAGGACAAAAAATAGAGCGTCTAAAAAATGGGCGGCCCCCTTAATTAATTAAGGGGACCAGCCATAATTAAGGGGACCGACCATGTATAGCTAAGGGGGGGTGGCAAAATAAAAAACCAATATTTTTGCCTATAAATAGTTGACTGTTTCCACAGATTTTTTTCACCTCTTGGCATACAGTTTGCTCAGCTCTAAAAACCTTCTTTTAAATCCTTTCCTTTGATCACTTAACTTATTATAAGTTTGTTTATAATGTGATCCAATTATCCATCCATTCAAGTGCAAGAGAAGAACTTTTGTTATCATTAAGATACGAAGTTATGTAGATTAGTTAGTGCATTCGTGACATGTCTTACATTCACAATGTATAGATCGAGTCCATGTATTCCAAACTTGTGTAATAGTTAGATCATGGTGATCATGGTGTGTATAGTTGGTAGATCGGAGTGATCTTTGTAAGTTGTGAAGATAGGTGTGATCATAGTAGTGTTTAGGTGAAGTGAAGTAGTGAATACAAGCCCATAAATAAAGAAGATCAAACAAATAACAACAAGAACAAATTCAAACAAAAAAAATCAGTAACAGAAAACAAAAAAAACAAACAAATAAAAAGATAAAAACAACACACAAAAAAGACACAAAACTAAAAAAAACAAACAAAAAACATAAACCGAAAAAGCAATCAGTAAGAAAATAATCAAAAACAAAAAAAAAAATAGATAAATAAAAACAAAAAAAAACAAACAACAAAAAAAAAACAAAAACCGACACCAGCAAACAAACATTAAAAAACAGCCTAAAAAACACAAAAAAAAAAATCAAACTCAACAATTAGATCAAAGATACAACAGCATCAAAGTAACATAAATAACACAACAAACAAAATCAAAAAAAACTAAAGACATAAAAAAAATATAAAAACACACATCAATAAATAACAACCGCCCAACCAAAAAATCAATAAATAAAATCCAAACAACAAACAAAACACAAAAAAAAAAAAAAAAACAACAAACACACAAAAAAAACACAATCAAAAAAAACCAAACAAATCAAAAAGTTCACAAAAAAAAAAACACAAGCAAACAAAATACAAAAAAACAAAAAAATAAATAAAAAAATAACACAAAAACAAAATAAAAAAAAAAACATCAAAAATAGCAAAAAATCACAACAGAAAAACACAAACAAAAACAACAAATCATCAACCAAAATAAAACAATAAAAACTCACCCGCCCCACCCAAAATGTAACACAAAAACTACACACAAACAACTCCCACATTCTACACAACAACATAAACCCAACCACCATACCAAATCAACAAAAAACAAAATAAAAAACATCACCATAAATTCACAAAAAAAAAAGACAAAAATGGAAAAAAAACACAAAAAATCAAATCAATGTAAACATAAAAAAACAGAAAATTACAAAAACGTGCAAATAACTACAATGCTCAAAAAAAACACACACTATAAACAAGATCAAAAAATACCAAAATAAACCAAAGACCCAAAAACAAAAAAAAAAAAGCCAACCCCCCCCCCCCTCCCCCCCCACCTTTCCCACCCAACCTCCCAGACCCCCGCAACCTTAACACCAACACACTGTACAACCATAACACCAAACCACCAAAGTTCCCCCCATCAAACCAACATCACACCCCAAAGCACCAAATACAAACCCACCAATCACCCCCCACACCCCCGGCACCCACACCCCCCCACCCCACCCCACCCCCAACCCACCACAACCATAACTCAACCCCACCCCCCTACTCAACTCCTGACACCCCCAAACCCCAACCCCCCCACCTCCCCTCTCTCGAACGTCCTTAACCAACCTCACCTCTCCTCCCCCCCCCAACCACCCCCCCCACCCCCATCCCCCCCTCCCCACCCCCCCCAACATCCACCCATCCCGCCTACCCCCATCCCACTCCCCCCACCCCTCTAGCCCCACCCAACGCCCCCCCTACTCCCCAACCTCCCCCCCCCCACATCCACCCCTACTCTACCCTTCCCCCCACCCCCGCCCCCCCCACCCCCACCGCCCCCCCCCGCCAACCCCTCTTCCCCCCACCCACCTTCCTACTCCCGCTCCTCCCCTGCTCACACACCCCCCTCCCCCCCACACCCCCCCACCCCCCGAGTTACCCGCCATCACCCACACTCCCAACCCCCCCTCCCCCCCCCCCCCCCCCTCCCCCACCCCCCATCCCACTCGCCCCTCCTTATCCATCCCACGCCCCCACTTCCACATACCACTACCGCTCCCACCCCCCCCCGCCCCCCCCCCCCCAGAACCTCCCACCATATAACCCCCCCCCCCCACCAACACCCCCAACCACCCGCCCAACACCCCTACCCCCACACCCCCCCCTCCCAAACCCCCCCCCCGCCCCTCCACCCCCCCAAAGACCCCCACCCCTCTCCCCCCCCATCCCACTAACCTCCCCCCCCCCCCCCCCCTCCGACCACCACACCCCTCCACTCTCCTTCCCCCACCCACCAACCGTCCCACACCAACCCGCTACGCCAAACAACCCTCCATCACCCACAACAACCACCACTCACCATCAACCAACCCCCCACAACCCCGACCCCCCCCCTCCACCCCCCTCCCTAACCCCCCCCCCCACCACCCAAACCCCCCCGAAACCCTCTCATCCCCCCCCCCACGTTCCACTCTCCATCCCCCTCCCCAATAACCAAACCCCCCCCACCCCCACACCACCCCCCACCCCCAACCCCCGCTACACCCCCCCCCCCCCCCCTCCCCCCCCACCCCCTCCCGCATACCCCACCAATCCCCCAATCCCTACCCCACCAAACCCCCCACCTACAACCCAACACCGACTCCACAACCACTACACCAAAAACCCCCCCCCCATCACACAATCCCCCCAGTCTTTTCCATTCCCTTAGGAATGATGAAACAAATCTCATAAACATGTCATTCTCATTTTAATAGTCTTGTTACTATTAAATACATTCCAATAAATCTCGACAACTTAATCATTTCATCCAAAATGTTTAAGCATTTTTAATTCGCGAAATGCAAATTAAAATGTCACACATTGTTCATGTCGAATTCGTTTCACAAAAACCTAAATCACGCCTCTATTATTATATAGATGATTAATATTTTCCTACCACATTTCTGCTACCATCTTTATGACAACCGCATACCTCGTCGTGTGATTGTTCTAAGAACATTCGTAATAATCGAGAAGAGCTACATAACTTCGCGGATGAAGTTCACCGTATGCTAACCATCATCCGTCATGACATTGTCAAGCTCATTGCTTCCGTCATTATTTCTCTTCACCTATTCTTTTTATTTCACATATTCTTTTTATATCCGGATGAGCACGAATTAGAAAAGAAGGGAAAACATACATCCTCACATATATCCTTTAACCAAACACTCTCAAGAACTCACATAGGAGATCCTTATTCACTAGAAACCACAAGATACATTTCTGCCATACACTCAAACCTCATAGCTATTATTCACTCTTGTTAGTGATCATTAGTTCTAGTACATCCACAAATCACCAAAGTGAAATGAAAAACCAAGTCATCCTTACTACTATCAACCTCGATTCATCCACCTGTTACTTTCACAAGAAGATTCACCATGTAACCATTCCCCACAAGTGAATTTCGTAATGAAATGCGTCTCATCCAATCATTTCCACTTTTTAACAAGTGAAGAACACAAAGAAGATATACAATCTTCAAAGTGTTGTTGAGTCATCACAATAACGTGTCTTCCAATGGCCCATTTCCGCTTTTGGGCAAGTGAAGAACACAAAGAAGATATACAATCCTCAAAGTGTTGTTGAGTCATCACAATAACGTGTCTTCCAATAGCCTATTTCCGCTTTTGGGCAAGTGAAGAACACAAAGAAGATATACAACCTTCAAAGTGCTGTTGAGTCATCACAATAACGTGTCTTCCATTGGCCCATTTCCATTTTTTAGGAAAGTGAAGAACACAAAGATGATATTCAACCTTCAAGTGTTGTTGAGTCATCACGATGCTCCACCATTTTCACATTTTTACCTTTGTTCATCAACATTAACAACCATCTCAAGAAAACAATCACCCCAATCAAGAATTACCAAATCCTTACATTAAGGACACTCCCACATCACCACAAGTTGCCTCACATCCTCCATTTCCTATCTCACCCATCAATTCACATGTTACTCACACTCAATCTCCACCTCAAAGTGACAACCAAACTCAACACATACCACCTCCATCTCTCCCAAAAACAAAACAACATTCCCTCATTACCTTACTCTCCAAACCTACCAAACACCCAACAAACCTATAGTTAATACATTCCCTTTCCATTCATGCTCATCCTTCTTCATTTATGTTTCCTCAACAAATCATCCTTATCATCAACATTTAGTTCGACCTAAAGTCTTACGATAATGTTTATCCTTAAACACCCCAAACATGAAAAGCATACATAATGCTTAACAAATAAACCTTGAGGATTTAGGAATCTCTCAATACAACCATTAGTCTATTCAAATCCACATCATTCTCTTGGTTAGACGATGATACCATAAGGAACGTGTTGATCGAGTCTTAGCCCTTAAGCATGTGTCGATCGAATCTTATCATTGGTTCTTAAACATTTCCATGTTTTAAGCATTCATCATGTTTTTTTGGTTGTTGTCTTTAGTGCCACACTTTAGAGTGCATATACCTAAAACATACATGATTTGTTCCCCACTAAGTGTCTTGCATATATATCTATCATCGTCATTATATATATGTGCATTTTTCTACTAACTTTGTTTTGTAGCACTTTTTCGTTACTCGATTTCTTGGTGCCCCAATCAAGGGGGAGCATACACCAAGGGGGAGCATTTGCATATGTCCAAGCTATTACATTTGCAACCGTTAAAGACATCTACACATTTCTTGATATGTGTTCTTCATCCCTATATATATTTTTTTGTTGCACGAAACTAACCATTGATGTAGGTTAAGAGTTTGCAACCAATTTGATCCATGGATCCGCTTGAGTAAATGTTCAAGGGATGTCATTGTTTAAAAGGGATTGATAGAATCAAGACTTCACTTAAGATGATGCAAGCTCGCCTATTTGATTGAAGAGTTGAAGTGTAGTAAAAGTCTCGTCTTGGAGTCCACCTTTTTGTTTAGACAAAAGGGGAGAAGAAGTGTAAACAAGTAACTTATACATTTTACTATGAGTTATAGTTTACATATTTTGTCATCATCAAAAGGGAGAGATTGTTGGTAGAAATATTGCGATATTTAATCTATACATTCTCTTTATATTTTGGTGATGACAAACATATAACTTATAACACATAACGTAAAGTGCTTAAGTTACTCGTAATCACTAATCATCAATTCGTCAACATCTTTCGACGTCTTAAGTTTTCTTCAACAATTAATTTAAGTTCGCACCCGACGTAAATTACTAAAGGTATGAACAAACAAACTTAAATTTGTTGAATGATCAAAAATTTTTTTTACTTTTCCAAACCTTACATTTATAAAATGGGACAAACATTTTAAAATATATACAAAATATTTTTGTATTTATAAGAAATGTTTTATTCAAAATAAATATTTTGAATTTAAATTTTCCACCTAGAAACGGCTAGAAAGTTTCAGAAAAACCTTCCTCACGAAAAGAACAAAAAATGGAGCGTCTGAAAAATGGGCGGCCCCTTAATTAATTAAGGGGACCGGCCATAATTAAGGGGACCGGCCATGTATAATTAAAGGGGCCGGCAAAATAAAAAATTAATATTTTTGCCTATAAATAGTGGACTGTTTCCACAGATTTTTTCCACCTCTTGGCACACAGTTTTCTCAAATCTAAAAACCTTCTTTTAAATCCTTTCCTTTGATCACTTAAATTATTATAAGTTTTTTTATAATGTGATCCAATTATCCATCCATTCAAGTGCAAGAGAAGAACTTTTGTTATCATTAAGATACGAAGTTATGTAGATTAGTTAGTGCATTCGTGACATATCTTACATTCATAATGTATAGATCGAGTCCATGTATTCCAAACTTATGTAATAGTTAGATCATGGTGTGTATAGTTGGTAGATCGGAGTGATCTTTGTAAGGAATTGAAGATAGAGTGATCACAGAATGTTTAGGTAAAGTGAAGTAGTGAAGTAGTGTGGTGATGATTACTAAGGCGTGAAGAAGTTGTGTAGTTATGTAGTTGTGTTGAGAAAGTTGTGTAGTTGTGTTGTGAAGTCATGAAGTTGTGAAGAAGTCGTGAAGTTGTGAAGTCGTGAAGTTGTGTTGTGATAGATTGGTTCTAGCTACGATTAGAACTCGACATTTAGCTTTGTGTCGTAAATCGGTGTAAGCAACGTTGTGTACGGTTTTCTCTGCCTTAAGGGAGCTTGTTGACTAGTGAAGTAACTCTCGAGTTGGGTACTCGGGGAGTGGAGTAGGGCGAAGAGGTGCTTCGTCACCGAACCACTATAAATCATCGTGTCCGGTTTGCATTTCCTTTCACTTATCTCTTTACATTTATACTCGCATTTATCGCTTTATATTTATACTTGCAATTGTGTGATGTGTTGATTATATAATTTTAATAAATGTGAATATTGTGCGTTGGTTTGTATTGTTGTAAATCGATGTATTAATATGTGTATATAACTCGTATGAACACTCATCATATTGTATCACGCTTGATCGGTAATTTGATACGAAACATTAGGCTAACCCTTAAAGCTTAACTTTAGGCTTAAATCACTTATAAAAACTGATTAGAATGACTTAAAAATGCTTGGTAGACTTAGCTTAGTGACCCAAAACAAATTTTACCATCCTTTTGACTCGTTTTGACTCTTGACCCAAACGCCCTTTTAAAATCCTGATTAAGTATTTTTAAACTATAAGAGACTGAATTAAGCTAAGAATTTTGAAAACAACTGTTTAACGTGCTTATTAGTGGTCAATTATTGTTCATTAGTGCTTAAATTACTTAGTTAAACAGTTGTTTTCAAAATTCTTAGCTTAATCCAGTCTCTTATAGTTTAAAAATACTTAATCAAGATTTTAAAAGGGTGTTTGGGTCAAGAGTCAAAACGGGTCAAAAGGATGGTGAAATTTGTTTTGTGTCACTAAGCTAAGTCTACCAAGCATTTTTAAGTCATTCTAATCAGTTTTTATAAGTGATTTAAGCCTAAAGTTAAGTTTTAAGGGTTAGCCTATCTATCTTTAGAATCTGTGGCTTTTAAATTTGTCAAACTTTTTAAATTTGAGCTTTGTTTAAAAACTGTTTTAAGATGTTGCTTAGTTTCACTTTTAGAGTTTGAAATGCAGTAAAAAAAAGTGTAGTTAAGTTCCCATTATCAATTGTGGGTTTGGTCTTAAAGTTGTCATAGTTTTTTTAGTTTACTTTCGAAGTTTCATAAGCCCTTTTTCAGGCCTTAATTTAAGTAAGCAAAAGTGTGTTTTAGGGTCTGAAATTTATGGCACAAATAACTTTTACATCTAGCTCAATCTGTTTAAGCTAAATTTAAGTTTTAGAGCTTATTTGCCTGCTTAAATCCTAGGCTACAATTAGCTACCCTTTCAAATAAAAAACCAAAAAAACTAGCTTTAGTGAAAACTACCCTTTTTCTTAAACCATTTTTCTAGCTTATTAGCGTGCCTTAGTATTTAATTTTTGCATTGTCTTAAAGCTTAATGTATAAGCTTAATCGGTTTTAAGTTTTTAGTCCTTAGCTGATTGATTTGCTAGCTTAAAGGTTAGCTTAAAAGTCCTCCCTTTGACTGCCTTGAGTTCTTTTGGTCAAGCAGCTAGTTTGGATTTCTGTGCTTTTGGCTTATTGAATTTGTTTAAGTTGTGTTAAAATTTGCTTATTAGGTTAGTCTCAAAGTCCTTTCAGCTTATTTGCAATTCATAAGTGCCTTTTGAGCCTAAAAAGCCCAAATAGTTCAGCTTAATTCCCTAAGTATCCAAGTAGCTAAACTATCACTCTTTCAAGTGCTTTTTCTGAGCTTATTATTAGTTTTCAAATATAGTTGTCTTTGTTAAAGTTGCTAATTCTCGAGTGCTTTTTAAGTTTTTGTAAAAAGAGTCAAAAAAAATCCAAAAAGGAAGTCTCAGGGGTCGAACCTGAGACCTCCCTTTCACACACACAAACGATTTAACACCAGTCTCTACTACAAACGCGCCCTTGGGCCTTTTTCAAATATATCTTGCAAAATCTATTATTTAAGGGGTGTTTAGTGTTTAGCCTTCCAGCTTATTTAAGCTTATTTTTGGCTGATCTATAAGCTGTTGTTCAAGTCTCTTATTTTTCTTGCATTCCTTACATCTTAAAGTACTTTTCCTGATTTTTTGATATTTTTCTAAATTAGTTTAGTATTTTTAATATTTAATTTAGATTAAAAGCGTTTTTAATTCATAATAAATTAATTAAAAGTCAAAAAAATATAATTCTTTTTTTTAAATTTTCTTTTATCATTTAGGACTTATAAAAATTAAATTTGCTTTTCTAGGGTCAAAATTTGATGTTTTAGGTTTTAGGGTTGCGTTTTTAAATCCCGTTAACGTTTTTTTTGTGTTTAATTTGTGATTGTTTAATTATAGCTTACGTTTGCTTGATTATTTGCCTTTATATTTGTTTTTGCATCATAGAAATTAGAAACCCAATTAAAAATCTTAAACCATTCAAAATCCCGATCACAAACGATAACCCGACATTCAATTCAAGCCTCGTCAAGGTACGACCCGGGAGGTTTTTGAAGTTGCATTGGTTAAGAGCGATTTTCTTTAAACCATTTCGGAATACTTACTCTCTATATTATTATTGATAAATCCTTATATATATATATATTATATATACGTATTTGGAGGGTTCAATAGCCATCCATTCTTTGTCTTCATTCCTTGACGAATGGTGTTGTTTAGGATTGCCACGGTGGAATTGTTATTTTATGAAGTGGGGTTGAGGTGGGAGAGGGATGTTTTTGTCTTGGGGTACAGTAGTCGAGGGAAAGAGATGATGAATAGTGATGGCGAGAAAATGGGTGTGTTTGTTTTGGTTTAACGGGCGTTTGTAGTGTTTTTGTTAAACATTTGTACCGTTAGTCCTTTTGGACTAACAATGTTAGTCCTTGAGGACTAATGGTGTAAGGGGGTTAATGGGTTTATGGTTATAGGTTAACGGGCTTATGTTTGGGCTTAGTTTGGGCCGGATTTAATATAAAAGGGATTTTGGACTTTTGATCATTAAATAAGCATATTGGGCTGATCCGGCCTATTAAGTGGGGTACGGGTTGGCCCGATAAGATTTCTTCAGTTTTGACTTCGGCTTTGACTTGTTGACTTTTTGGGTTGACTTTGACTTTGACTTTTTCATGCTTTTCCATTCCCATGCTCGGTTTTGTCGTGTTTGCTTTGTTTTTGTCCTTTTCTTAGATATCCGTTACCTGCACAATATAAATCACAAAACACACAAATACAATGTATTTTTGGTATATTTTGGTCATTTTAGGCACGTTTTTATAGGCAAAAGGTATGTGTAATTAAGCACATACCAATTCCCAAGGTATGGACATTTCTATTCCACCATGTTAGAGCACAACCTTCTAGGGTGCACACAACATACTTGAACTTGTCTTCGTCAATTCACTTACTGATCTGGAAGACTGACTCCATCTTTTCAAACCATCTGCTCAGTCCCACAACCCCTTTAGTTCCATTGAACGAATAAGGTTTACAATTTAAGAAAGTTTTGTAGGAGCATCCGCGCCCTTCAGGTGCTACAATTCCTCCAGCATTTCCTGCTCCAACTCCTCCAGCTCCTCTAGCATTTCCTCCTGTTCCTCCGTCATTTTCTCATGCTCCTCCAGCTCCTTCTGGGTTGGTTCTATTTCCTTCGTACTTGGCCATAGCTTCAGCTACCCGATTAAAGACAAGTCTTTCCATAGCCCTTCGTCTCAGTCGTCTAGGCGGCAAGGTTCTATTAATAACACAAATATGCAATCCAATAAGAATCCATATAATATCCAAGATTGTGATACATAATAATAGTAATAAAATATATGTGATAGAATATGAATACAAACAACGATGATAACCAATGATACTTCATTAAGCGACATAATTTCCATTACAACATAAGATAAGTTTTTCATAGGCTGTGGTGTTTACAAAAAAACATAAAATACACCCGTCAGCATAGCGCCCACTAACTGATACTTGCATTTTAGTGGCAATACAAAAGTTATATGCTAGGAAACATAAAAGCTAGTCTACTGGGAACCATCAGGTGGTCCTTGTGGCTCTAAGCGCTTGGCGTCACCATAAACTGCTAAGACATCAATGCTCTCACTAGGGCGTGCCTCTACGGCACCCCTCCCCATAACCTCAGACATAAATCCAAATACCCAAGCACGCATGCTGTAAAGCTTCCTCTCAATCCTGTCCTGCTCTATAGCTGCCAAGGTGTTACTAACCTCAAGCTCATCCAATCGTCTCTTCAACCTCTTATTCTCGTCTCGGTCCCTGGCCCAATCCCCCTGTAGTGCTAAGACATCATCACTAACCCTAGTAGCATCCTGCTCAATGAAACCCAAGTCAACATCGAAGGCATTCATGCGCCTCTGAATCCTATCGACCCCAGTACGGGTAGTAGCAATCTCAGTCTAGCAGGTCCTCATACCCCGGTCTAAGGTCCTAACACTACCGTACAATGTCTCGGTATCCTCCCTTAACCTCTTAATCCTATGACCCAATAGGTATAATGGGGGTGAAGGTATAAATAATGGTCCCCCACCTTAAATGTGCTACCAGGAGGTGGCACCTAGAGTGTCCCGTTAGCAGTAACAGGAGTAGTGAATTCAGAATTTGATGAAGACTCTAACAGTGGTGGAGGTGAGATAGGTGGAGACCCAGGAGGTGAACCAACAACAAGATGGATGGCCTCCGTAGGATCCTCCTCAACCTCCTCCTCATGATCCTCCTCAACCTTCATTTTAGGATCCTCTACATCTAGTGCCGGGTCATCTGCAAGAAAGTCGAACACATGGTCAGGTGATAACAGTTCTGCCATACTACTCTGAAATAAAAGCACATAAATAATAATAAACATATATTATTTAAGTATATATAAAAAATTATATATAAATTAAACAGTAATGCTTTTATAAATAAGCATAATACTCGGAAATAGTCAATATTTATATAATTTATCTTTATATAAATAAATAACAATAATCTAGAAGATAGTCGTAAGAGATAAAAAAGAAGGCCGAGTATTTATATAATTATTATCTATATAATACTAATAGCGATGCTCGAGGAAGCATATAAGGAATCAAGGAGTATGCGCGCACGGATATCGGATAAAACTATGAGAGACATAATATATATAAAAAATGTTGAGGTTTTGAAAACAACCCAGTTCTCTATAACCAGTGCTCTTGATACCAATCTATAAAGAAAGTTTCATCGATATAATAAATTTCACATTCGATATAATAAAAACATCAGAGTTTAAAATAACACATGTCCCAAGTTGTTTAAACATAACATAAAGTTTTAAAGAAAGTTTAATCGAATGTAAAACAAGCAAAGTCTTCCAAAGATATTTGTACGCCTCCCAGCCGAGTAAATTATACCTTAAGGACCTGAGATAAAACATGCTAAAAATGGTTAACAAAAACCGTTGAGTGAAATTCATAGGTTTAATAAGTAAAGTAATGGACCACAAGATTTCAAAAAATAGGAGACTAATGAAGCACTTTCATAAGTCAAAATCAGTTATTATTTCCCTAAGCTCATGACACCGAACCTTAACAAGTTATGCAGATCCTACCCAGATTTGTGCCCCAAGACTGGATGTTCTGCCAAACATCCCAAATATCACAAATGTTAAATGCGTCCGTTTGACATGGCATTAGTTGTTATATATACGGACGGGGATTGTTAGTCCCAATAGATCTATTCACAACACTCACGTTAGCTCTCCTAAAGCAATTAATGGCTCATAATTTCAGAGGACTTAAATGGCAGTAGTGGTACTTAGGCAATAATAATTCAGGCGTAGCATACAGTTTAGTACTTGCGTCCAAATATAAAAATATAGCATGTATCTCCTCGTGGAGTTTGTAAAACAATTAATAAGAAAGAAGGCTATGAATGCACATTTTAGCTATAAGATAAGAATTAACATAATAAACGTCGGATATATCGAAATAATCCTAGGATCAACCTAGAAGTAATGACACGACTTAGAAATAAAGAAAATATATTACGCAACAATTATGAGTTGGTATTATAAATAAAGTGATTGGCATTGTACCCTAGTGCTTTAGTTTTTTTAATACAAAATATAATTGGGCCCAAAAATACAATGTCCAACTTAATAATTATAACCCAAAATAAGTATTTTCCTTCTTAATTATAAGCCCATCTACAAGTGTCCACATTAATATTTTATAAGCCCAAATCACATAAGCTGTCCCAAAATTCTGATTTTATCTAAATTCTCGGGCTTATAATTCCTAATCCGTAAATGGTATTGGTTTGGTTTTTACGCTCAGAAAAAGGTAAATGAGTCCATTTTACGGTTTTGTGGTCCACAACTTCAATTTTTTTTAACACATGTGAAATTACCTTTTTACCCTTAGTTACAAAAACTGAGTTTTTGACAGACTTTTACCGCCTCACTAAATCAGACGTAACTCCTAAACTGTATATTCGTTGAGGCCGATTCACACGCTAAAATTTAAGTAGAACAATTATCTACAAGTTTTAGTTTTACAAAAATAGGGGTTTCTATATAAAATTCTGGAGTTATAACCAAATGAAAATCTGTGTGCATTTTCTGACCACTTTTACCGTTTCTTTCATAAAACACTCATCAGGTATCGTTACGCTTTGATTCAAGCGGCCAAACGAAGCTAAGACATATACCTTGGTCCCTATCATTTTTCCCAAAACTTCACAGGTCATTAAGAGTTCAAAAATACCTCCCCAACCTACTGATTTAAATCAATCCCAAAATAAGTGTTGCGTGTTCAACCAAATCAAGTTTCTAGCCCAATATTCTTATGTACAATGCCATATTTTTTACAAATACATAATAAAGAATGTAAAAACATTATAACTACAGAAAATACATCAAAGTAACATACTTTTACAAGAAGAAATTATAGAGAAAAAATGATCTTACAAGAAAGATGAAAATGATGATGAAAGACAACAACAATCAACAACTCTTGTCCTATAAATTTCAACCCAAATTAAATTAATCCAACCAAATACTTGCAAAAATTCCTCTTTATTCCATAACCGTTGTATCAATAAACCCTTGAATGAAAGTCTTGAAAGAGATTTAACAAGAACTATAGAACCAAAACTTCAAACCAATAATATAACCCTTTTAAATCTTCACTTGACCTCTTTATATGACCATGAAAATATACCCCTAACATATCAATAAAATCAGCCCCTAAACCCTTTATAAATGGTGGTTTTGATGTCTTTGAAGAACTCTAAATACCAGGACTTTAACTACCAATAATTCTTGAATAGTTTGCTAGAAAAATTTGTGTGTGAAAGTGGTATGGTGGTGGTGGCCGACGGCTAGAACAAGAGAAAAGGAGAGAACTTTATTTTTGAAACACCAAGTGTATGTAAGAAATGAGGAGGAGTGAGATGGGTGAAGGCATGCAAAGAGAACCAATGATGAGATTATAGAAAATAGCAAAACCAAAAGTGTGGTGATTATGTGTGAATTCCCAAGGGTGGCCGGCCCTTGGGTTGGTGTTTTAAAAAAAATAATTCTTTATTTGATGTATAAATTAGTTTATGTAAACTGTGTAAAGATTAAATAAAAGTTATAAGTTGTAAATGTGTAAACGTAAAGCATAACAACAGTTTAGGCGGAAACCCCGAAGTGAAGCGTAAATAATACAATTAGGATTTAAACACTTGGAATGCTCTCAAAAACTAATGAATTGCGTAGGACACGTAGACGGATAATAAATTTAAAGACGACTCACGTTTAACTAGGAACGTGAGATAACTTATCCGGTAAAACCGTAAAAAGTAAAATTTACTCAAAAGTAAATAATTAATAGGAGTATGGATTAAAATAATGACCTGGAATTTACGAAGTATTACAACATGTGACACTGTGAATTAGAAGTTTTTAGAAGACATTTTTAAGGGTTTTGGTTTTCATGCTAGAATGGTGGAATGGGTGATGATGTGTGTATCTACTACTTCCTTATCTATATGTGTCAATGGTCAGAGTTGTAGGTATTTCAAAGGGGGTAGGGGTCTTAGGCAAGGAGATCCTATCTCTCCATATCTCTTTACACTTGTAATGGAAATTCTAACTCTGATTATCAAAAGGAAGGTGGAGCAAAATGATAATTTCTAGTATCATTTTGGTTATAAAAAGCTAAAGATAACAAATGTATGTTTTGCTGATGACTTATTAATGTTCTGTCATGCTGATAAAAGTTCAGTAAGTGTCCTAAAGAAGTCCATTGAAGAGTTTGGGAAGGTTGCTGGTCTTATTCCAAATTATAATAAGAGTACTATTATATTTGGATGCTAAAATGAAGAAGAGAAATAGGACATTCTTGATATTATGCCATTCAAAGTAGAAAAGCTCCCTATTAGATATCTTGGTGTACCTCTAACTTCAAAAAGAATTAGAGTTAAAGAGAGTAAAAGCCTTATTAATAAAGTGGAAAGCATAATTTCAAACTGGAAGAACAAGTGCTTATCATATGCAGGTAGATTGATGTTGGTGGCTTCTGTTTTAGAATCAATACATGTGTATTTGGCATCAATCCTCCTTTTACCGGTTGGTGTAATTAAGGATATTAATAAGCAAATAAACAATTTCTTATGGAATCAGAATGATTGTACTAAAGGTAGAGACAAAGTTGCTTGGAAGAATGTTTGCAAATTCAAGCAGAAAGGTGGTTTGGGGCTGAAGGACTTGGGTGTTTGGAATAAAGCAATGATTGTTAAGCACCTGTGGCACATTGTAATTGATAAGGAATCCTTATGGGTCAAGTGGATCAATACAGAGAAGTTAAAGGGGAGGAACTTTTGGGAGATTAAAGAGGATAAGAATGATAGTTGGTTTGGAGAAACATTCTTAATCAAAGAAATGAGGTTAGAAGGTTTATCTTTTCAAAATTGGGAGATGGAAGTGTTGAAAATCGTAATCTAAATAACCTAGTATTACATTAATATTATACGAGCTACGTAGCGGAATTAATCTCATATAGCAATTATAATTAACATAAATAATAAACCGAAAGCGTACCTTTTAGCAAAACCAGCTAAATCAAGAACCAGAGCTTCTTGAGAATACGCACGTGTATTAAACCCATGATAATACCAAAAACTCTTCTAGTTGCTAAAATAAACAACCTCTACGTGTATCCACACTACAGGTCAACCAATATTACTCGAATGATAGTTCTACGAATCAATGAACGAAGAATACAAGAAGTAATCAAAAAAACCAAAACCCTAATGGGTGTTTGTTTCGTTCAACTTCAGGAGAAGAAGAAGAGGATTAATGAATGAGGATCTAGGGTCCTCCTTATATAGTGTAGGATTAGGGTTAACTTAGCTTTGGGAAAAAGCTATCTAATCTTGACACTTTTAGTCCCTCCTTTTTCCTTCTCTATAATCGGCCCAAAAAAGAACCAAACACACCCTTGGTGTTGACTTTTTGACTTTTCTAATATTTATGGATAATTACATTTAATTACCCATTAATTAAAAAACGTTATAGTTAATTATTTGTAAATGAACTAATTAACGACCGTTAGTATTCTATCGTTGAAATGTTAAAATACATAATATACACTTATATTTATTATACACATTAATCGAGTATTAATTACATATATAATAAATATACGCTTATATTATTATATATATACCAATAGAGTAAAATCTGTGTGTATACGTGTGTGACCCCCGTAGGCTCACGTATTCCTAGCCGTATAAATATCCGTATGACATGAGCATATCCCAACAACTCTCACTTGCGAATGTCATGGTCATAGAATATAACATACTAACATTGACGAATAGTCTAGCAACATCATCAATGCTCCTAGAAATACCTGAGTATGGTTTCAGTAAACATCTCAGCCATTTATGGTTCAAGTTAGTCCTATCCTTTTGTTTCAGATACAATGTTAAATATGGATATGGATCAATAGTCATTCAATAGTTTAACGATTTTGTTTCTCGCATCTATATTAATCATGATTACTAAACGTAAAAAGAATCATCTTAACTACACTTTGAGCGCAACCACACAAACATTTGATCAACCCAACAAGGGGCCCAATAAGTATCTAACTCCTAAACACGCGTAGGAACAAATTCTGTTTTGACTACAAGTGTCCGTCATGTATTTCAAAACATTTCTGAAAGTAGTCCTTATAACTACCTTTTAAAAGTATAGCGGTAGACTAAAATCAAGAAATGCTATCCATACACGCAAAACATGCTTGCATCTCAAGTCTAATGATAAACATAACTTTCACCATGTGTGTAATGCACCTAATGACACCGATCCATAAAGTGATTAACACAGGTGGGGTATCCAATATTCAACCTCATTGAATAATATGTGAAGTTGGCAGAATCATCTTTACATATTCTCTAGAGTATGACCAAACACTTACATTTGCCTTATCTTAACAATATTCTCATATTGTTAACTGGCAATGGACATAGTTTTAAACAAATAAATTTATTCAAGGATTTAAACATGCAAATATAGAGCACAGTAGTATAAATGAAAACGACTATACCACGCATATCAATTCATTACTTAATACAACTACTTACAGTTCCATTATCCAATATCAAATAAGATCAGTGCATGACGATCCTAGTTAAATGTCTTATCCACAACAATCACAATTAGTGATAAGGCATAGGTTCCATGAACAAATCAACTAGGTCATGATCTTTGGGACTTTGAGAATACTTATTTCAAAAATTTACGAACAGTGAAGTTCTTTAAATAATATGATAATTATTATTTTGTAAGTGTGCACTCACTTATAAGTTTTACTTATATGAGTATAGTCACTTTACTTTTCATAAGATGCATGACATACGCCAAACATCCTGATGAAGACACTAATCTCAACAGTTTTCCAAACTGTAAAGCATTCTTATTCTTTTAATATAGTATTATGCAACTATGTTTTTTAAATCAAGCATATGTAGCCAGCAATGTTAGCATATAAGATGAAAACTTGCTTCTACTAAGATTGAGTATTATCTCAATTAAAACAAGAACTAGTGTATATAAACAACACTATGCTAAGCTACCATAAATTCTGAACACTTATTTAATAGTGATTGGATATCACACAAACCCAAGGTTTGTTGATCATAATAATCTTACTATGACTACCACAATGTATACATTGCCTAATAATAAAACATACATACGTGGAATTCTATAATCTAACAGGACAACATGGTATCGGAGCGGGTCTGATGTAATCCTCAAACCTAGGTGGCTCGTGGCTGCGTTGAGCCGCCTCCTATAGGCCACCCCATCAAACCATAGCCGCCACCATTTATCCCTTCTCAATTAAAAAATATTCTAATTTTTGGCCAAAATCATATTTTCCATCCGGTCACCAATACAAAACTCTATTTGCCACCACTATTATTTAGGCCAACTTTTTAACCGTTTGAAGTTGATCGATGTGTTGCTCTTCGTTTTTCAATTTTGCATAAAACCCCACCAAGAACACCTCCATTGGCCGGACGCATCGTCTAATAAATAATTCTGCCAAAAGGTCGGAAATCATGGTTAAAAAGGATTAATTTTCCCTTGTTAACTAGTAGTTATCTATCTAACGATCACAATAGTAACAACATTTGCTAACTTAGTGTTCTATTATGTATCTACGTATGATTGAGTTTATAATAAAGACTTGTAATGTTTGTGGCAGGCAGAAGTAGAGTTCTTAGGAAAATTTAGCCACCCAAATGTAGTCAAACTTTTAGGATATTGTTGGGAATATAAAGCGTTCCTTCTTGTCTATAAATATATGCAAAGAGGAAGTTTAGAAAACTATCCATAGTATCTTCATTATTAATTCTAGGAATAAATTCCTAATTTAAACATTAATCAGAATGTTCCTTCTAATATCTTTCAATTAGATTTCAATGTTTCCAAATCATCTTACACTCATGCAAAAATACAACTAATCACATATACAATATGATGTCCATAATGAATCCTTTAGTGGGACTTACGGTTTCCATTCATGTGTTCAATCTCGCCAGTGAGATAAATCATTCAAGTTTTACTCAATGATATTTCATATTGTATTCAGACTTAATTCACCACATATATATCAAACATATTATTCCAAGGTTGCATGTTTTATTTCCTAAAATTCTTACAAGAAATTTTATTTCAATCTAAAGGATAAAATCTTACTCAGACAAATAAATTATTTCTAATATGTTCAACAACATAACTGATTTTAAAAAGTGAAAACAAATTTTACTCTCATTAGCTTTCAGATGTACTCATGAGCTATCTTATTTCTAATTAAAAATCAAATCCAACAAGTGATTTATTTAACAATTAAACTTAAGATTATGCTCATTAGATGCGTGCTCTTAATCCATATGGATTCTAGCATTTTTGTATACTTGAAAAGATTATATTGGATTCATAAAACATCATACGATTACCTATCATCATCGCTAGGCAATCATTCAATAAAGAGTTCTTGAAATCCAAGTGATCTACGTGGTTGTTCAAGCAAATTACTTGAGGTAAATGTGGTACTTTAACCACATTTCATTGTACTTAAATGATTTTTTGGTGTAATATATTTTACCAGGGAAATCCCCTTTACCTAAAAAAATCCAATTTTGTCATATTTCCTTCTAAGGAAAAGAAGGATGACAATTTAATCATCTCTATATATTTAAAGTTCGTAAATGAGGAAGTTTTAATCATAGTCAATTACTTGAATATGAGTAAACATTTTTGTCATTTGATGTGCAATAAATATCTATACAAAATGTTGTCCTTATGAGTCTTCTCTAAAAGGAAACTCATTCAAACCTCATCATCAAACCGATAGGTTAAAGATAAAACAAATCCCAAGAATATGATTATCTCTTTTTGGACAACATCTCTTCATTCTTAGTCTTTGAGTCATTCATTAAATCCAAGATCTAATAATGCATCTCCTATGGTTAGCAGGTTCATTGTGATCCTCTAACTCATAATCCTCACCATCGATATAGAAAACATATAATGAGGTATCCTTGTGGATCTATGAATGTGAGTAACATCATTCTAAGTGTTTAACATTTTCATGTTTAGCCTAAGTATATGACATTCGCTAGTGCGTTTTAGAAGGTTTTGTATCTTC
>BQNB010038868.1:20417-48459 GCA_026074375.1 Tanacetum coccineum | reverse complement strand
AGGCTCACGTATTTTTAGCCGTATAAATATTCGTATGACATAAGCACAAACCCAACACTAGCCTAGCATGTTAAAAAGGAAGCAAAGAATAAGAATCAATCAAACAACACATAGACATATTGAATGATAAAAGATAGAGGACTTCACTTGATTAAAACATGTGTTTAAGGCTGATACAAGAGGGGTTTAACACCCTAAAAATGACCTAAACAACTGCTATAATCTAATTTTAATAATAGGGTTCGGTTCCCAAAAGTTACATACTTAAAACACTAAAAACGAGTTTGTATATATAGGAAAACGGGCGCGACAGTGTCGCGTTATAATCCTGATGCCATCGCCCCGCTGTATCTTCTAGGGCTTCTTTAAGTCGGTTAGATCCTGATGCCGTCGTTAAAATTCTAACTTCGTCCTTTGTATGTCCTCCAGCCATTGTACGTATTTTCTTCATGAGATTTGGTGTAGAGTTGTAATCTTGTTCGTTTCTTCTCTAAATGAGCCAAAGTCACGTGTATTTCCTCCAAAAGCCATCCAAGTGCTAAAAACACAAAAAGGAATAATTAAGTACATAATTTGGGCATGTTTGCATGATTTAGGGGGTTAAATGACCCAAAAAATGTATAAAATAACACCTCCTCAACGGGACTTGTTGATGAGAAAAATACACAATCTACACCCAGTGAACTCAGCAACTCATCTTTGTTGAGAATATATTATTTCTCATTGATTTGGAGGGTTTTGATGTTGTATAATGTCAAATGTTTGGGAGGTATGCAGGGATCGCATGATTAGCTGAATACCAACCATTAGGTGATTGCATACAGCCTGATATGGGGTTTGAATGTTAAAATAGGATACATTCTCTTCTCTGGCCTTGTTGCTAAGCTTGTTAATAACAAGAAGGGCAGAGAACCGAATATTTGTTATACAAGGTTTCTATCTCTGATCATTGAACATCTGTTCGGAGAAGCGTACAAAAATGATAAGCTGACTACTTTCAAACCCCACCACATAACAACCACTTCTTTTAATAAAACCCCATCCAGGGACGGAGGTACATTATAAAGTGGGTGGGCCAAGGCCAACCCTAAGTTTTTGATAAGTACCAGCAGTATACTTATTTTAATGGGTAATTTGTATATAAAACTTTAAAAGGCCCACCCAAAATAAAATACAAAGCCCACTCTATACATTAGAAAATACTCAATATGTGGAATATCAATCGGTGGAACAGAAGAGCATGGAATATCAACCATCAAACATTAAACATCAACGACAAAGTACCAAAACATCTTTATGATTCTTCTTAGATAGCGTTTTAGATGATTTAGTGCTAAAAAGCGTCGTGTGCGGTTGAAATGAAAAACTCTTATTGTACGACTCTTTAACTTTTAATTGTTTTTTTTGGTATCTTTTTTCAAGTTTTTTGTTTTGGCCTACCTGACTGAACAACCCTGGCTCCATCACTGACCCCATCTGCAACTGAGTCTGAGAAGACTTTGCTCCTTTCCTTTAGGGAAGTGAATACTGATAGTAACACCGACAAGTCCTTGTCCGGACCCCTATGCAGTCTGCTACCCAGTTCAAAGCACCAACTGACAAGAGGTTAAAGAAGAAAATGTCCCAACTTCCTCTAAACCTAATACTTCAACATATGCCAGACGTCCTAAATACAAGAAACAAGTTACTGAGACTCAGCATGATGAGGAACCAGTGGCCACAACTAACACCACCAAAGGTCTAGATGCCTCTGAGTCGACAGAGGAAGTAGCCAACTTGCCTTTAACCGCTGCTACTGAAAAGGTAACAATAATAAATTTAAGGGGTATTGAAAGCAACCACTTTTAAACTTCTCTAGGAGATAGTGGTGAATATAAAGGCTGCCTCAACCCAATAGAGAGTCAGCGTCAGCACGTCCATACCTCATATTTTATGTACACCCTGAGTCTGCACTAGAGAGTGATACACTCAGGTTTATAATGCTTGACGTTGACCCTAAAAACTCTAGACTTTACAAGGACCTACAACATCTTACGCATGAAAGTCAGACCCTAAGAGTGCCTGAACAATCCCAAGGTTTTAACCTTTGAGAGGACTGAATCATCACCCTTAGTCTTCTTAGGAAAACGTATTGGTGACCCTTCCCTTCATTACAAATTTACATTTTCAACTAACCATCTTATACAGGAACATGAAACTATAGTTGATGAGAATATAGAGGATCTATTGGCCATTGACTCTAGCATTCGATCATTGGGAAATGTTGATCTTGATCAAGTGATGAAGGAGCAAAAGGATGTTGATGCTGAGATCATATTCATGGGAGCCACTACCCTTGATTAGGTTATGGAAGAGGCTGAATCTGATGTGGAATTTATGCCAGATGATGAGATTCTATCTATATCATGAGATGATGATGTGGAGTTTGGTGATTCTGAGAATGAGCTATCAGCGGCTGATGAGATAGTTACTGACAAGGTCATTGATGAATTAATTAGCAAGGCTAACACAAAGGATACTCATACAATTATTTCTGCTGCATGTGCTCAAGAAGTACCCTCTATACATGCCTCTCAATTAGCACCTTCGTTGCCAATGGAGGATATTTAATTATTAATTGCAAAAGCACTATAGAAGAAGAACATTCCTCGTGCCAAACTTCCACATGTTCAGTCATTGGGTGCTATCCTAAGATTCAAGGAAATTCAAATCACCAAAGCACCTGGATTAAACCCCCTAGGTCATTTTCCAAGAAGGATGGATTTCCTTGCTACTTATGTACATAACCTAGGTAAATCTCTTCCTAATTCCTTTGATGATAAATTAAAATCAGCTGCCTTCGTTGTTCCTAGGATGATATATAATGCTTTAGAGCAATAGTTGCCTAATCTTCTCATTGCTACTATTAAGAATCACCTTCCTCGGGAACTCACTAAAGCAGTCAAGGAAACGTTGCCTAGATTCAATCAAAGAATCAAAAATGCTATTATTAGCCTCATTTTTAATAAAGTGATGGTCATTATTTATTCCCGAGCCTTGTATAGGAAAGCATTAGTTTACGGGAATTATTTAAGCTAATTGGGCCTAAGTTTTGGGCTTAAAGCCCATTAGTCTCTTTGTATTCGGCCCAATAAGGCCTAAAAATCCCACTAGGGGCCGACCATCTCTAGGGTATAAATACTACCCTCCTTGCTTATTCGAAGGGTGTTGGTTCACATTTTCTCTAGTTGAATCTTCCATCTTTCTCTCTTTATCTCTTTAAACCCCTTTCTCTCTCTAGAATTCCTTAGATTTTTATGTATATGTGTGATTGACATTAGTATTACAAGTGGTATCAAGAGCCTAGGAATGATTACATGATTTGTTGTACGCGTTTTTACTTGAAAAATCTAAGAATTAGTCATTTTAAATCATTATTTTCGACATAAAAAGTGGATAAATTTTTGGTGTTAAAAACATTAAAGTTAAGGTTTTTATGTTAGATATAGCTTAAATATAGTTAGTTGTGCAAAAAATTTCAAGAAAAAACGTTAAAAAGTGTGATTTGAGGTGTTTTTGTGTTTTGAACTCGTTGGACTTTTTCGTCAGTATAGTGATTTGGCTAGTTTTTCTAGTAGTTTGACAATTCTGAACAGCGGTTTGGCACATTGAAACTAGCGGTTTGTCTATTTTAGCCAGCGGTTTGGCAAAGTTGCTTTAGCAATTTGAATGTTTCAATCCAGCGGTTTGGCACATTAAAACTAGCGGTTTGCCTATTTTAGTTAGCTGTTTGGCAAAGTTGCATTAGCGGTTTGACTGTTTCAATCCAGCGGTTTGGCAAGGTTGTTATAGCGATTTGGCAAAGCTGCTTTAGCGACTTGACAGACTTTAGTTAGCGATTTGGCACGATAAGGTCTAGTGGTTTGGCAGAGTTGATTCAGCAATTTGGCACGATAGATCTAGCGGTTTGAGTAAGTTATCCTAGCGATTTTGAACCAAGTTCCTTCAATGATTTGTCTCTCTAATCCAACTATTTGAAGACAAATCATCTAGCGATTTAAGCTCGATTCTTTCAGCGATTTGCTAAGCTTATTCAAGCGGTTTGAGCTCAATCATCCAACGAGGCAACACTTCATTCTGTGATTTGACTGTTCATCCAGACATTTTATTCAAACTTACTTTTAAACTCAGAACCAATAACAAAAACTGAATTGAGCAATAAAAACACAAATCAAGAACACTCAAAACAAAATCACAATTACACAACTCTAACTAATCGTTAAAACGATCCTAGAATATCATTTCACACGAAATTTTGCAATGTCGACTCAACAAGACATCTATGCTGCTAGTTTCCAAAACCCTCCTCATATGCTTAACAAAGACAACTACGCTCCATGGTCTAGTCGGCTTCTTTGTTATGCAAAAAGCAAACCAAATAGAAAAATGCTAGTGGATTCCATTCTTCATGGTCTATATGTCAGAAGAATGATTGTTGAACCAGGTGATCCTGATTGTGATATTCCCATTGCTGAATCTTTTCACGAGCAGACTGATGGTGAACTCACTGAGAAAGAAGCAAAGCAGAAGCTGATGATCAAGCTATTTAAATTATTCTCATGGGTCTTCCAGAAGACATCTATGCTGCAGTAGATAGCTTCCAAGCTGCTCAGGAGACTTGGTTACGTGTTCAGCAAATGATGAAAGGATATGACATTAGGGAACAGGAGAAAAATACAAAGTTTTTTAATGGATGGGAATTATTTAGATCCACTGAAGGGGAATCGATTGAATCATACTATCATCGTTTCATAAAGCTAATGAACAATTTTGCCAAAAATAAGCACATTCCAGAGAAAATTGCCAGCAATCTTAAGTTTCTCAATAATCTCCAACCAAAATGGAAACATCATGTCACTATTGTTTATCAAATGAAGGATTTTCATACCATAGACTATACTCATTTGTATGATTTCTTGAAATTCAATCAGGCAGAGGTTAATGAAATCAGGGCAGAATGGCTTGCAAAGACACATGATCCTTTGGCACTAATGGCAAATTCTCAGAATCCTTATAATTATCCAGTGTTTCACCCAGATCATCCATCCCAAATTACCTACATGCAACATCCACCACCCAACAACAAATTTGTCTCATGACCTTCATTCAATACGAACTACATGCAACAGCCAATGCCAAATCTTGAAGACATCTCAGATCCCACAACTGTAATGAACATGGCACTTGTACTTATGGCTAAGGCATTGAAACTAAACTACTCTACACCAACCAACAACAGTTAGAGAATTTCATTAAAATCTTGCAATAGGAAAATTGGATAGCCATGTATGAATGTGGGTCAAGATAGACAAATGCAGATGGTTAGGGGTAATAGTGGGAATCAGTTTAGATAGTTTGCTGGGCAGAATGCAAGGAATCAGAATAGATATAATGCAGTACAAAATGCAAGGAATCAAGTTGTTCAGAATGCAGTTCAGAATCCGTGTATTATGAATGTTGGGAATCAGAATGGGCTTATTGCTGTTCCAGGGATTGCTAATCAGAATGGGAATGGTAATGTTGTAGCAGCATGGGCTGAGGGTAATGGTAATGGAAACAACGATAATCAGATAAGGTGTTACAACTGCAGAGGATTGGGTCATTATGCTAGGAACTGCACAGTTAGACCAAGGAGAAGGGATGTTGCTTATCTTCAGACTCAGTTATTGATTGCTCAAAAGGAAGAAGCAAGGATCCAACTACAAGTTGAGGAATTTGATCTAATGGCTGCTGCAGGTAATATTGATGAGATTGAGGAAGTCAATGCAAACTGCATCTTGATGGCAAATTTGCAGCAAGAATCAACATCTAGTACTCAGACTGAAAAAGCTTCCGTTTATGATTCAGATGGATTAGCTAAGGTACACCATTTTGAAAATTGTTATGATAATGAGATATTGAATATGTTTACTCAAGAAGAGCAGTATACTGAGCTACTCGAGCCTATTACTGAACCACATCCGGTTCAACAACATACCAGTAATGTTATTTTTGTTGAACCTAGTGTAGAACATTTGAGGAACAGTAGAACAACATCCTGCTACCGTTGAGGAAACATGTGCTTATTTTGAATCATTATATAATAATTTGTTCACTGAAGTTGAGAAAGTCAACACGGTCAATCGCAAAATGAAAGAAACGAATGCCGATTTGACCACTAAGCTTGCAAGATATAAAGGACAAGAAAAATGTTCTGAATTCAATCAAGAAAAGTTTGTTAAACTTGGAAGTAGTTATAAAAAGCCAGTTTATCAAGAACAATGTCTTACTAAAAAGATAAATGCACTTCACTTAAGTTCTGCTAAACAAATAACGACTTTGAATAAGGAAATTGCAAATCTAAATAACCAGCTTTCAAAGGAAAAATCAATTGTTTCCTATCTTCAAGAAGAAAGGAAAAAGTTGATAGATGATTTCAAAACACATGAAAACGAGCTTCTTGATAAACTAATAGAGTCGGAAAAAAAATTCAAAGAATTAGATAACATTTTGGTTAAATTGGGTTAATCGATTCAAACAATACATATGCTTTCACCTAAGCCAAACTCGTTTTACCACACTAAACATAAAATCGCTCTTGGTTATGAAAATCCTCACTATCTCAAGCAAGCTCAGAAAAAGCAACAGAGTTTGTATAATGGCAAAGTATTACTAGATAAGCATGCTCCTCCTGCTGTGTATGATTCGAAGAAAACACTATAACTTGCTCAATAGAGTCGTTTGAAAATGAAACAACTTAACAAAGAAATAAAACTGGAAAATTATGCAAAGATTAACAAACTTGATAAGGTTTTTGTTTCTCAAAAGGCCAAGTCACGTGAAGAGTTGTATTTTTCAAATACTTCCAAAACGGCCAGTGTTTCTAACACAATTTCCAAACCAATTTTGAAACCTAGTGATGGATTTTTAGATAATACTTCTTCACCGAGTGTTGCATGAAAATTTCTAAATGAGGTAAAAGACACCATTGTGACTCTTCAACGTGTTGTAAAGTCAAAAAGGTCATTAAATGTAAACAATTGGTCGTCTAATAATCATCAAGAGGTTCATAAGATTTTGAAAGAAGAAATTGCTCCAATCGTTAACCAAGTTGACGCTAGAGTAATGAATTTTGAAAAGCAATTTTCGAAAGAAGCAACTAAATTTGTAGTAGACTTCAAATCTCTTGCGAAAGAAGCTGATGAATCTCTTGAAATGAACAAGTTTTTGGAATACGAAAATGGACGTCTCTTGAGAGCAGTTGTTAGTCAGGATATAATGTTAATTGTGTAAGATAATTCTGTTGTAGATACATCAAATCTCCAAACTGAGCTTGAACGTACAAAAGAGAAACTTGAAACTTGTATCATTAAAAAGGAAAATAAATATTCTAAACTTTAGAATGATTGGTACAAAAAATGTGAAGAATGAAAATATGACAAGATTTCATACGATAAAGCTTACAATGACATGCAACTTAAAATCGAACAGTTGCAAGTTCAGTTGGGAGATCTTAAGGGTAAGAGTATGAATACTCAATGTGAATCAAATACCCTTGATTCTTTGTCTCAGAAACTTCAAGATGAGAACATGTCCTTAGAATTTTAGGTTTTAAATTTAGCAAAAGAAAATGAACATCTTAAGTCTATTTACCAGAACCTATTTGATTCTATCAAACAGACACATGCTCAAACCAAACTCAAAACTGACTCTTTGCAAGAAAAACTTAACGATACAATTTATGAAAATGCTAAGTTAAGAGACCAGTTATTTGGCATGTTTTTTGAACAAAATGATGCAATGCACGGTATGAGTACGAATACTAAGTTTACAAAACCTTTAACCTCGGGATCAAAACTTTATTCTGTTACTTCATTTCCAAAAACATGGTTTATTCCTAAGGTTGTTGAGAAACATGATTTGACAAAACCAGTCACTTTACACTCGGTACCAAAAACTCAAGAATCAAAAGTTGTGTAGAACGAGAAAGTGATTGCCTCATGAATGTTTAGGATTAATCCTACCATGAACTCTAGGGTTGATAAAGTTGTGCCTAAAAAATATGTAAAGCAAGCATTAGGACAAAACCGATCACTGTTTCACAACCTAATGTCATCACTAAGAAAGATGTGATTTCTAACTCAAATGGTTTATCTTCTACATGAGTAGAAAGCAATGCTAAGACTAGAAGGACATTGCCTAGGAGCAATACAAAGAATGATAGGGCCCCCTCTGTGTCTAAGAGTAGTTGCATCAAGAATAAAGAAGTTGAAGTAGATGAACACCATAGGAATTTACTGCTTTCTAAGAATCAGAAACATATGTCATCTGAATGTAACAACATTAAGATTGCTATTCAGAATGATAAATCTAAAGTTGTTTATGCTATGTGTAAGCAATGTTTGATTACCGCTAATCATGATGTCTGTGTGCTTAATTATCTGAATGGCATGAATTCTTATGATCATAACCAAAGTGCAAATGTTTTAAATAGTAAACATCATAAGAAACATAAGCCAAACGTCAAGAAGTCTAAGAGGTTAGGTTCCAGAGATAGACTTGCTTTACCTAGGTCTAGAAAACCTAGATCTTTCCTTAGGTGGTCACCAACTGGAAGAATTTTTAACCATTGTGGAAAAATAATTGAATCCAATGACTCTGAGTGTAAGTCTAACACCTCTGTGTGTGATGATGGAAATGCTTCTAACCCTCAAGAACGTAAAAATAAACGGTTTCCAAAGCGCACTTCTTTTCTTGGCAGGTTATCTAAATTTGTTTATAGTGCGTCGACTCGGGTTGCTCTGAGCATATGACCGGGAATCTAAAGCTGCTTATCAACTTTGTTTGGAATTTTATGGGTACTGTTCACTTTGGGAATGATCATGTTGCTATAATTCTAGGTTATGGTGATCTTCAATGGGGGAATATATTGATTGTAAGGGTTTACTTCGTTGAGGAATTGAGACACAATCTATTTTCGGTCGGACAATTTTGTGATTCAAATCCAAAGGTTGCTTTCCGAAGGAACACCTGTTTTGTCAGAAATTTAGAAGGAGTTGATCCATTGAAAGGAAATCGTACCACAAACCTTTACACAATCAACCTTTATGAAATGGCCTCTGCATCTCCTATTTGTCTCATGGCTCGTGCTACATCAACCAAGTCTTAGTTATGGCATCAACATTTATCCCACATAAATTTCGACACCATAAATAATCTCGCCAAAAATAATCTCATCACCGGTTTTCCAAAATTCAAATATTTAAAAGAACATCTTTGTCCTTTATGTGAGCAGGGAAAAAGTAAAACATCACCTCACAAACCCAAACCTGTTCCAAACTCAAAGTAGAGACTACACCTGCTTCATATGGATTTGTGAGGGCCAATAAGAGTCTAAAGTATAAATGGAAAGCGGTATGTTCTGGTGATAGTAGATGACTACTCTCGTTACACTTGGGTCCATTTTCTTAGATCAAAAGATAAAGCACCAGAAGTGATCAAAACTTTCCTAAAGAAAATTCAAGTCCTTCTAGAAGCTCTAGTCATCATCATAAGAACCGACAACGAAACAAAATTTACAAATCAGGTGCTTAAGGCTTACTTTGACAGTGTTGGAATTTCTCACCAAACGTCGTCAGTCAGAACACCTCAACAGAATGGAGTTGTTGAGCGAAGAAACCGAACGTTAGTGGAAGCTGCTAGAACAATGATGATCTTTTCTTGTGCTTTGTTATTCTTATGGGCTGAAGCTATTGCCACTGTATGCTACACTCAGAACCATTCCCTAATTCATCAAAGACTTGACAAAACATCATACGAGCTTATTAATGACATAAAACTGGATATCTCCTTTCTACATGTATTTGAGGCTCTGTGTTATCCCAAGAATGATCGTGAGGATATTGAGAAGCTTGGTGTGAAAGATGATATAGGTTTTTTCATTAGTTATTCTGCTAATTCATGTGCTTACAAAGTATACAACCGTTGGACAAAGACGATCATGGAGACGATGAGATGGCTTTTGAACAACGCAATTCAAAACCCAGGCTTCAAGGAATGACTTCTAGAAGCATCAGTTCATGACTCGATCTTACTTATGCTTTGTCAACAATAACATCTCAAAAACCAAGTTGTAGATGTATCAAATCACTTAACAACTAATCAAGATAGAAAGTTTAGAGAGAGAAAGGAGGGTTGTAGCACTTAGTGAGAGAAAAAAATATATTATGTGAATAACCAAATGAACAACCAACCCTCTCCAAGGCATTGAGAGGGGTATTTATACCTTGCATTGGCCGGTCAACATAAGGACGACTTATGTTGACCCGGTTAGCTTGGTAAGTTTTAAAATATTACGCTACAAGCTATACTATTACAACTTTAGAAGCGACCGAGTCTTTTCTCGATTCCTAACAATCTCCCCTAAGGAAGGTCACTCCAATTTACAAAAACTTAAGTTCTACATTCTATGAATGTCTTCAATCTTTAGCTCGTAGTCTTATTATCGTGATCTTTATCTTGTGAATATTGATGTAGTAAACTTTAGACTTTTAGGCTTTAGCTTGTATCTTTTTCTTGACTTGTATGTGATCTTTTGAGCATCTTGAGATCATCAACCAAGCATAATCTCTTTTCGCCATCTTATAATCTTTGCCTTCTTGTGATCTTGTGACTTCTGGACCGACATGCTCATACTATTCTTGATGTTGAAAGTGAGTGTAACTATATTTCTTGATAATCTTTAACTTTAACACTTCGTCACTTTATGAAGGACGTACAGTATTGACTTAATACTTCATCACTTTAAGTAAGACGTACGGTATTAGAGTAGCGGAAGTCTTGAAACACGTACTTGAGCTTTCATGATGTTTTTACTTATGTCGATCGAGTATGAGCATGTGGTATTGGCTTCGACTTGTCACCAGGAAACTGCTACCACCGTCAGGAAATATGCATGAATGGGTTAGTGATAAACAACATATATGGACGAAAGTGGCTTTGTCACTTCGTCGAATATGGTTGTAATAACCACGATTCCCCATTAATTAGTATAAATACTGCTTGTGTTCAGGTAGAATTCTGAGGAATCTCCTTGATAGGGTTTCGCAGCTGCACTAGCCGTTCTCATTACCGGATCGTCTCAAAGCAGACAACACGGTAAGAGTGAACCAGTAAGTTATTATCTTCTCGATTAAGCCGTTAATTCGTGTTCAGCTTTCCTATGTCTAGATACCATTGTGAGGCTTCCCATGGACATAAGATTGAAAATTGATTTAGAAAATCAGTCGGTGTGTTAAGATGCAAACGATTTTTATAACACACCAACAGTTTTAACTTTTTTAAAATCCATCTGTCAACTCATAAGCTGGACCGAATCGATATCTAGTATCACAAGTTCGATCCGTATAGGATCTCACAAGCCACCTACCATAAAGCTTGTTTGATGTTGGCTCTGTAAGGATTTCCATCGTCATTGTGAATACTTTTTAGGTATCACTCTGATGTTCTGGCAAAATCACAAGGATAATGCACTCTTGATATATTTCTTGTTTTCACATTGTGTGAATTAGCAAGTATATTTTGGATAAGTATCCTAATGAGATTTATGGATGATCTCTTTTACAGCTCTAGACTTGATAGTACACTTTGGTTTTTAGTAATCGGAGGCTGGAGCAGACTGCCACCTTTTCTATAACACCCTGTGTTTTCAAGTCATTGACGACGTCGATAAATATACTATTTATTTTTAGTGTTGTACGCGTTTGCTTGTGATTTCATGAATTAAGTTTAAATCGCGTAAGCTAAAAATTAACGTTCAATGTAAACGGGCATCAAACAATTAAAAGTTTACATCAATCAAGGGTTATATAATTATTTTGAGAATAATTATTAACTTTGTTCATTTTATTTTTATCGGATACGTTAAGTGTATACGTTTCGCGATAAATTGCGTTTAAGCATACCCGGAACCACAAAAACTTTTCTACGCTTCAACAAATACCCACGTTTATACCCAATACCCAAAATTTAGTCAATATTATCATACATAAGCTCTTATAACCGGATTTAAAGAGAAAGAACAAGAAAATGCAAGTTGAGAACACATTTCCATGTTTTCATGGGATGTTCTCAACTATTAGGGGACATCTACCATTCCTACCATGCTTTGACCAATGACTTAGACCTTGGCCATTCCTAAGACTTCCTATATGTCTCCTTGACTAACTATACATGTTACTACTTATTCATTTCATAAGAAAGGAGTTCATAGCACAAAATACTTAACCAAAAACAAGCATTGTTCTCCCTTTTTCTCTCCATATGCTACGGCTCAAAAGCATCACCCAACCAAACCCATACAAATTTTTCTACAATCCATACACTTCTATATACACATATTCTAAGATGTACTAAGGCATTTGCAAGCATTGGTTAACCATATTCAAGTAATAATCAAGAAAAAGGAAGCTAGGGTTTAGTGAAGGAAAGCTAGGATTTATTAAGTGCAAGCTTGGTTTTTGTGGCTAAACAAGGGTTTAGTACTTATACATCATCATAATCATTCTTCATAAGGTTCCACTTTAAACATTTATGCTTTATTTTTATAAAGTTATATGGGATATGTAATTTCTATTTTAGCTTAAATCACCATTTAGGATTTTATCAAGAAATGAGGTTTTCACTTGAAATGATCATATGGGTGACTTTTATATATGTGGTGTTATTACATATAATCATGTTAAAAGTGATGGTAAAATGTTGTATCATATGGTTTTGGAGTAAACATGATTATGAGTAAATTAGGGTTTCTTAACTATAATTGTTTTCAACTTTAAAAAAAAAAAGAAATACATAAGACATGTTAATATTGATTATGGACTTTTAATCATGTTAATATAACACTAAAATAAAGTCCTATGGAAAGAAATATACTTGTACACACTTGGTTATGTATAAAAATGATTATTTGAGAAATAGTAAATTAAGTTTACTTATAGTAAAGTTATGCGTTTAAAATAGATTAATGGATTTGTTGACATAAGTAACTTGGACACATAAGGACTATTATGGACAAATGAGACATCATATATGTATGATTTATAAAGTATATGATAATAAGAGACATATGGTAAATACAAAAGTAACAAAGTATTAAGAAAAGATCAAATATGGATTCAAACAAAACCCAAGTAAAACATCTGTCCCATTTCGAAATTTTACATATTTATTTTATATTTTTATAAGATAATACATTTCACGACGATTCCGAAAAAGTAAGAAACTTGTTAAACGGATTAATAACGAAAAAGTTACGTTAAAAACGAGTTATACGTTAATAAACGAAGTCGTAAAGGAATTTTTATAAAAACATTTTTATAAAAATTATAAACAGCAAGGGTTGGTATTTTTAACAAATAATACATATTTTTAGGATTCCAAAATGATAAGAATCGTAATTTTTCAATTAATAACGAATGAGTTATGAATTTCGCGAGTTTACGACAATTTATACTCTTATAAAACTATTTTTATAAAAGTTACTATTCATTACAGAAAGTTATATTTTTGTAAACCTCATAAAAATATAGAACTTTCAAATACGAGAACGTCCTCGAAAGAATCGTTAAAAACGGAGCTATAACGAATAAAATACGACATTTACGGGTTTTACGACGACGAATACGATTTTTATAAAGCTCACGTCTGATGTGAACAGTAAAAGTTACTGTTCACCAGCAGGTCCGAAATTTGAAAATGTCAATTTATGATAACTCGTCTTAATCTAAAGATGGACATAAGTAAACGCGAGAATGGGCTTAAACGCGAAAGTTCGCCAGTTTTACTAAACGGTAATTTATAAACGTTTTAACTTATTAAACACAATTTTTCCAAAACCATTAGTTGGTGATTGAGCTATATAGAATATTATGTGGTTATCAAAGTACTATATTACTAGGAAGTTTCATAATGAGGCCTCTTCGGATGGCGTTTCGACGAGTTGTTGGATTTACGATTTAAAGTGTCCTAACTCCTCGAACGTCATGTCATGACCTCTTTAATTATGATAGCCCGAACGATAGTACATGTAACAACTATTAGATTATATTCAATGTTGTTAGACTAATACTCAGTACTTACACGACCTTATTTAATTCAAGTTGCATTTGATCAATTCGGTGGCGCATTATTGTGATACACGCGACAATTACTCACTCAGGTGAGTTCATAGCCCCACATTTTACATGCTTTTGTTTTACAAAGTTTTTGGGGTGAAAGACATGCAATGCTTTACAATTGGACACAAGTGGTTAAGTTTCATGTTAAGATTACGTGTTGCCTAAGTAGCGATAACCCATATCTGAGCCCATTATCATGAACTGTTAATTGTGAGCGCGAATGTTATTAATAGATCTATTGGGTTTGACAACCGTTCGGTGATTAGCTATCACTAGACAAACGAAGTATACCATGTCGAATAAGGGATGTTGAGGGTTAGGAACACATCACGGGCAATGTCGGCATTAATTTGGTATTCATACACGTACATGCTTCAGGGTCATGAGCTTAGAGCAAGTAATTAAATTTATATGATATCTGCATCTGTTGCATGATCATCACTGTGGGTAATCTTGTGGTCCTACAATATATGATTTATCAAACCTATGAATTCACCAACATATTGTTGACGTTTTAAAGCAATGTTTTTCAGGGGATCAATAAGCACAAGGTGCGATGGATACATTGGTGGTTTTGATATGGATGTCTTGCATTAAAGATTTTGTCGCATTTTATTTTGTTAACTGTTAACGGCGGAGAATCTTTGTATTTGATTAATGTGAACAGTTAAGCTAGGCTTATGTAACAATTACTTTGTTAAATCCAATGTATCGTTTTCAAACGACTTTTTGGTCGTTCTATATATCTCTTGTGTTGTTGATCCATAAAGTAACACGCCCCGGACCCATATTCCGCTGCGACCCAATTTGGGGGTGTTACAGATTGGTATCAAGAGCCAAGGTTATAGAGAACCAGGTCAAATGTTTTTGCTGGACTATAACCGTTTTCAAGAGTGTTTTTATAACAAAGGGATTTACACGGGACATACATATGTGCATACATTCATGCATACACCATTGTTGCATTAGTTGGTTGGACTAGATGCATTCATATTTGATATACATGTTATGATATAAATGTATATTACAATAAGAGCCTTATATAATATACTCATATAAGTTATTCCTGCTGGTCACAGCAGTCATGTCAGCCGATTCCGCGGTTACCTATACGTCTGTTCACTCTGAGGCACGATCTTGGAGTATTCCATCTGAGGATCCTTACGAGGAGGCTGCCCAACAATTGTTCGAGCAGGCACCACGACATCCGGAGTATGTACCTGAGAACCATATACCAGTGTACATTCCTGAGCCTGAGCATCCTGAGGATTTAGTACCAGCTGAGGATGAGGCACCTATACCTCTATTACCACCATCCTTTCTAGCTCCACGGATTCGACCTCTTAGTCCTAGAGCACTCGAGGTTGAGATGAGAGATGTAGCATCAGCCTACTATCATTCAGTACACCCATCAGGGACTCCACCAGTATTACCTATCCCTCTACCTGCACCATCTAGTAGCCGCAGAGCTGATGTTCCCGAGGCTGACGCACCGCCTCGGAAGAGACTACTACTTACCACTCCCAGACCTGGGTGTGAGATTGGAGAGAGTTCTGCTGCTGCTGCTGCGAGACAGCCAGGACCCACTATAGAGACCAGACTCCTAGATACTGAGAGGAGGATGATGACCGCCCTAGAGTTGGTCAACAGGAGGATCAGTTACCAGGTAGATGTTTGCACTAGAGAGAGCTCAGAGTTTTGCACACGACATCACGATGCCCAAAAGGATCGTGCAGCTGTGAGAGCGGAGATTGAGATATTGAGGAGAGAGAGACTTTGCTACGAGAGGAGGAGATTCAGAGCCGTCAGGATTTGGCTAGATCTGAGGCTTACAGGCAGGAACCTTAGAGGTACGGTTATAATTATTAGAGGACGGGGCACGTCGCACGAGTGGCAGCGTCAGGCTGCAGATGATCTTGCTGTTCAGCATATCATGCGTACCCAGGCCTTGGAGGCTGGAGCGCGCATTGACACATTGGAGGACACTGGTAGCAGTTCCTAGACGTTGGTTATGATTGTATATGCTATGCAGTCTGTTAAGTTTTATGGGTTACTCCCAGCTAGCAGGCGGTATAGATCTTTTGTTTTGGTTAGCTATCCTAGGTATAGATCTTTTATTTTCTGACTAGCTCTCCTGTATAGCCTACTTAAGTATTAGGGTAATCAGGCTGTAGGGCTCTATGTTGATTTTCATTTTGTATCAAGAACCAATCATGTATGTTTTCCAGTTATATATGGAATGGATGTATTATGTCATGTTTAAATCGAATTTGTGATGAATGAATGTCGATTTGGTTATATCATTGTTAATTACAATTCAATTGTACATTTCACTGTGTGATGTGATATCACTTTAGTTATCATGAATATGTCATGTCATGGTTATGATTTTTTTGAAATCTAACGGGTATTGTATTTTCTTATGATTGAAGAAAATGGCACCGAAAAGAGCCACGAGGGCAACACGGGCAACAACAACACCAGCCCCAACAGCAACCACAACCACTAATGTCACTAATGCCCAACTCCAAACTATGATCAATCAAGGAGTCAGTGCCGCCTTGGCCGCACGTGACGCAACCAGGAATGGCACTGATAGCCATTCTTCGGGAACGGGTGTCAGGGGATCTGAACGCGTTACTCGAGAGTGCACTTACCAGGATTTCATGAAGTGCAAACCTCTGTATTTCCTACGGGCACGAGGGGAGTGCTGAGTTATCCCTATGGTTTGATAGAATGGAGATGTCTTTCGAATAAGCAATAGCTCGGCGAAATCAGATCAAAAATTTGTACCTGTACTCGGTTAGCAGGTGCCTTGACATGTGATACCCATGTTATGCTGTTATCATTGATGTTGCTTATTCAATGACTTGGGTGAATCTGAAGAAAAAGATGACTGATAAGTATTGCCACGAAATGAAATGAAGAAGCTAGAAGCTGAGTTGTGGAACTTGAAGTAATAGGTTACGGATGGTGGTCAAGTACAACCAAGTTGTTGCAAGAGATAGCACTATCTATGTGTTGAATGTCCCTGAGGAGGCGGTTAAAAATGAAAGGTAAGTCGGGGGATTGCCCGATATGGCCATGGAAAACATTCGTAGCTTCCAATACAAAGACAATGCAAGAGGCCATTGAAATGGGCCACTGAACTGATGGACAAGGAGTCAGTACCATGGATCGGATAAACAAGCTGAAAACAAGAGGAAGTTAGAAAGCACTTCTCGAAACAACCAGAACCAAACAACAACAACAAAACAAGAGGCAAACACTAGCAGGGCATACAAGCTGGATCGGGTGATAGAACCATATGGGGGATCTAGACCATTATGCTCAAGTGCCAATACCCATGACGGTCGTGTGCTCAAAGTGCTATAAATGCAACAATTGGTCAACACATTTTTTCGCTCTGTACTGTACGGTGCAGGAAATGCCAACAACACTAACAACCAGAAGGGTAACGGGATCGGGTCAAAATTACGTGTTTTGATGTGCGGAGTTCAGGGACACTTCCAGAAGGTTGTTCTAAGGCTGAAAACAACAAGGCAAACGTGGTAATCAAGCTGGAATGGACAGAGCTCCGAGCAAAAGGTGTATGTGGTAGGAAATGCTGGGGGCAACCCAGGCAATGTCGTTGCGGGTACGTTCCTTCTAAACAACCTTATGCTTATATCTTGTTGTTTTTTTTTTTTTTTTTTTTTTTTTTTTAATACCGGGTGCCGATCGACGTTTTGTGTTACTTACATTTAGATCCCCAAATTGACATCACGCCATCTACCCTAGATCATTATTATGATGTCGAACTAGCTGATGGGAGGATAATTGGGTTAAACACTATACTTAAGGGTTGCACATTAAACTTCCTAAACCACCAATTCCATGTAAACTTAATGCCTGTAGAACTTGTCGTTTTGACGCTATAATCGTATGGATTGGTTGCGTTGCAAAAATACAAGCGGTCATTGTGTGTGCTGAGAAGATTGTTCGCCATTACCTGGAGAAAATAAAACCTTAATCATAACACGGTGACGGAAGTTACTAGGGAGGTGTGGACACGATTAAAACAATCCATTTCGTGCACTAAAGCACAGAAGTACTGGAAAAAGATTTCCGTCTTTTTGGCAGATATCACTACAAAGGGTTTGAGACAAGTCGGAGGAGAAGCGACTTGAGGACGTACAAATAGTTCAAGACTTTCCCGAAGTATTTCTTGAGGACTTGCCGGGTCTTCCTCCAACTCGACAAGTGGAGTTTCAAATTGATTTGGTACCTGGTGCTGCACCTGTAGCACGGGCACCTTATCGATTGGCGCCTTCCGAGATGAAAGAATTATCTGAGCAACTGAAAGAGCTATCCGACAAAGGCTTTATAAGGCCTAGTTCCTCGCCCTGGGGAGCTCCGGTCTTGTTTGTTAAGAAGAAAGACGGATCGTTTCGAATGTGCATTGATTACCGGGAATTGAATAAACTAACGGTGAAGAACCGTTATCCGCTCCCAAGAATTGATGATTTATTTGATCAGCTTCAAGGGTCGAGTGTCTACTCGAAGATCGACCTAAGGTCAGGTTATCACCAATTGAGGGTTCGAGAGAAGACATTCCGAAGACTGCCTTCAGAAACTCGTTACGGCCATTACGAATTTCAAGTTATGCCGTTTGGTTTGACAAACGCACCTGCCGTATTCATGGACCTTATGAATCAGGTATGCAAACCATATCTGGATAAATTCGTGATTGTCTTTATTGATGATATTCTGATATATTCGAAGAACAAGAAAGAACACGAAGAACACCTTAAGCTAATCTTAGAATTGCTTAAGAAGGAAGAGTTGTATGCCAAGTTTTTCCTAATGTGATTTTGGATTCCTACAGTATCAGTTCTCGGTCACATGATCGATAGTGAAGGAAATCATGTGGATCCAGCCAAAATGGAATTCCATTAAAGATTGGAAGTCTCTAAGTCACCCCAAGGAGATTCGTCAATTTTTAGGTCTTGAATGGGATAATATCGAAGATTCATTGAGGGGGTTTTCGTAGACTCCCAAACCTATGACCAAGCTCACCCAGAAGAAGGTTAAGTTTGAATGGGGCGATAAACAAGAAGCAGCTTTTCAACTGTTGAAGCAAAAGTTGTGCAGTGCACCAATCCTTGCATTACCTGAAGGAAGCGAAGATTTCATCGCATACTGCGATGCTTTTTTTTTTTTTTTTTTTTTTTTTTTATTTTTTTTTTTTTTATTTTTTTTTTTTTTTTTTTTTACTTCGAAGAATGGGTTTGGGCGCGTATATTGATGCAGAGAGACAAAAAGTGATTTTCTTATGCATCCCGCCAGTTGTGAAGCTTCATGAGTAGAAACTATAAACATCATGATTTAGAACTTGGTGCAGTGGTGTTCGCTCTCAAGATCTGGAGGACTTTATTTTATTCGGAAACCAAGTGTACATTGTTCACGACCACAAGAGTTTGCCACAACCTTTTAGATCAAATGGAGTAAAATGAGGCAACGACGATGGTTGGAGTTGTTAAGTGATTACGATTGCGATATTCGTTATCACCCGGGGAAAGCAAATGTTGTTGCTGACGCTTTAAGCAGGAAAGAACCGAGAGCCACCGCTAAGAGTTCGAGCCTTGTTTTTAGTTATTGACTCTATTAGTTGGGATCTTCCCATCAAATCTTAAATGCTCAGACGAAGCGCGAAAACCCGAGAACATTAAGAGTGAAGACGTTGGGGGAATGTTGGTTGAAAATGCTAAATTTCCAGAAGCTATTAGAGAACAAAAGTTGGAACCACGTGCGGATGGAACCCTGTGCCTCAATGGCAGGAGTTGGTTACCTTGTTATGGCGATTTACGAACTGTGATCATGCACGAATCCCATAAATCCGATATACTCTATTCATCGGTTCCGACAACATGTACAAGACATGAAGAATTATACTGGTTGGGCCCAAACATGAAAGCTGACATAGCCACTTATGTTAACAAATGTTTGACCTGTGCTAAGGTCAAGGCCGAACACCAAAGGCTATTCAGGTATTGTTGGTTACAAACCAAGATACCGTATGGGAAGTGGGATAACATCACTATGGATTTCGTCACGAAACTTCCTAAGACATCTCAAGGCTATGACACAATTTGGGTGATCGTTGACGACTTCTTAAGTCTGCGATTTTCACGCCCATAAGAGAGGACGATTCCCTTGGATAACTTGCGAGATTGTACAAAGGAAGGGGTACGAAGGAATGGATACCGTTTTTTTTTTCTCAATCATTTGCGATCGTGATTCGAGATTCAAACTCTGGAGGTCACTTCAGAGTGCTTTGGGTACAAACTTGGATATGAGTACTGCGTACCATCCCCAAACCGACGGGCAAAGCGAGAGGACCATTCAAACTCTCGAGGTTAGTTGCGTGCTTGTGCAATCGACTTTGGAAAGGGTTGGGTTAACCATTTGCCATTAGTCGAGTTTTCATATAACAATAGCTATCACGCTAGCATCAAGGCCGCACCATTTGAAGCACTTTATGAGTCGAGAAAAGGCGTCACCTGTTGTTGGATCGGAGTTGGCGAGCTCAAATACTCGGTCCAGAACTGATCCTAGCAACCACTGAGAAAATTCATTCAGATAAGCAAAGGATGCAAGCCGCTCGTGATCGACAGAAGAGCTATGCTGACTTGAAGCGTAAACCAATGGAATTCCAGGTCGGGGATAAAGTCATGCTTAAGGTCTCGCCTTGGAAAGGGGTCGTACGTTTTGGCAAACGGGGGAAGTTAAACCCTAGGTATGTTGGACCTTTTAAGGTGATAGAAGAGTGGAAAGTGGTTACAAGCTTTGCAACTTCCAGAAGAATTGAGCAGAGTCCAATATACATTTCATGTATTAATCTGAAAAAGTGTCTTTGCCGACGAACCATTAGCCGTTCCGTTGGATGGACTTCATCTGGACGACAAACTTCATTTTGTTGAAGAACCGATAGAAATAGCGGGCCGTGAAGTTAAACGGTTAAAGCGAAGTCGGATCCCATTGGTCAAAGTTCGATGGAACTCCAAAAGAGGTCCTGAGTGTCACTGGGAGCAGTGTAAGACCAGTTTCAAACAAAGAAATAACCCACATCTCTTATCAAGGACCGACACGTCGTCAGTGTACTTTGTAAGCCTTGAGGACAATGTCGTTTTAACGGGGGAAGTCTATAACACCTGTGTTTTCAAGTCATTGACGACGTCGATAAATATACTATTTATTTTTAGTGTTGTACGCGTTTGCTTGTGATTTCATGAATTAAGTTTAAATCGCGTAAGCTAAAAATTAGCGTTCAATGTACTGGGCATCAATACAATTAAAAAGTTTACATCAAGCAACGGGTTATTTTATTATTTGAGAATATTGATTAACTTTGTTCTTTTATTTTTTATCGGATACGTTAGTGTATACGTTTTCGCGATAAAATTGCGTTTAAGCATACCGGAACCACAACAAACTTTTCTACGCTTCATACAAATCCCCAGTTTTATACCCAAATACCAAAATTAGTCCAATATTATCAAACAAAGCTCTTTAACCGGATTTAAAAGAGAAAGAACCAAGAAATGCAAGTTGAGAACACATTTCCATGTTTTCATGGGATGTTCTCAACTATTAGGGGACATCTACCATTCCTACCATGCCTTGACCAAAGACTAAGACCTTGGCCATTCCTAAGACTTCCTATATGTCTCCTTGACTAACTATACATGTTACTACTTATTCATTTCATAAGAAAGGAGTTCATAGCACAAAATACTTAACCAAAAACAAGCATTGTTCTCCCTTTTTCTCTCCATATGCTACGGCTCAAAAACAAGACCCAACCAAACCCATACAAATTTTTCTACAATCCATACACTTCTATATACACATATTCTAAGATGTACTAAGGCATTGCATGCATTGGTTAACCTATTCAAGTAATAACAAGAAAGGAAGCTAGGGTTTAGTGAAGGAAAGCTAGGATTTATAAGTTGCAAGCTTGGTTTTTGTGGCTAAACAAGGGTTTAGTACTTATACATCATCATAATCATTCTTCATAAGGTCCACTTTAAACATTTATGCTTTCATTTTATAAGTTTTCATGCATATGTAATTTCTATTTTAGCTTAAATCACCATTTAGGAGTTTATCAGAAAATGTGTTGTCACTTGAAATGATCTATGGGGTGACTTTTTATATTGTGTGTTATCTAATATATCATTTTAAAGTGATGGTAAAATGTTGTATATTGGTTTTGGAGTAAACAGATTATGAGTAAATTAGGGTTTCATACTTCATAATATGTTTTTCAACTTAAGAAATACATAAGACTGTTAATATGATTATGGAGCTTTTAAATCATGTTAATAGAAACCTAAATAAAGTCTATGGAAAGAAATATACTTGGTACACCATTGGTTATTATAAAAATGATTATTGAGAAAACTAGTAAATTAAGTTTACTTAAGTAATGTTATGGTTTTAAAAAAGTTAATGGATTTGTTGACATAACGTAACTTGGAACATAAGGACTATTATGGACAAATGAGACATCATATATGTATGATTTATAAAGTATATGGATATATGAGACATATGGTAAATACAAAAGTCACAAGTGTAAGAAAAGATCAAATATGGATTCAACAAACCCAAGTAAACATTCTGTCCCAATTTCGAAATTTTACATACTTATTTTATATTTTTATAAGATAATACATTTCACGACGATTCCGAAAAAGTAAGAAACTTGTTAAACGGATTAATAACGAAAAAGTTACGTTAAAAACGAGTTATACGTTAATAAACGAAGTCGTAAAGGAATTTTTATAAAACATTTTTATAAAAAATTATAAACAGCAAGGGTTGTATTTTTAATAAATAATACATATTTTTAGGGGATTCCAAATGATACAGAATCATAATTTTTCTGATTAATAACGAATCGAGTAAGAAATTTCGCGAGTTACGACAAATAATACTTTTATTAAAATATTTTTATAAAAAGTTACTTTTCATGTCAGAAAGTTATAGTTTTGTAACCTCATAAGAATATAGAACTTCAAATACGAGAAAGACCTCGTAGAATCGTTTAAAAACGGAAGCTAAAACGAATAAAAATACGACATTTCGGTTTACGTCGACGAATTGACGAACTTCGACTGTCTCCTGGTTCATCGTTATATCTTGTTATAAGCTACTTCTGATGTAGAACACTGTAAAAGTGGGGGTGGGTACTGTTCTACCTAGCTGGTCGAGAAAATTTTGGGACAAGGTCAAATTTATGATAACGTCATAATACGAACAGGATGGACATAGAAAAAAATAAGCTGCGAGAATCGGGCTAAAACGCCTAGAAATTTTACCGACACAGTTTTAACGAATCACCACGGTAATTATAAACGTTTTTAACTTATTAAACACAATTTTTCAAAGCATTAGTTGGTGATTGAGCTATATAGAATATTTTGTGGTTCACTCAAAGTACTATTTACTAGGGTGTTTCATAATGAGGCCTCTTCGGATGGCGTCTCGACGACGTTGTTGGATTTCGATTTACAGTGTCCTAACTCTCGAACGTCAGTCTTGCCCTCTTTAATTATGATAGCTTTCCGAACATATAGTACTATGTAAAACTATTAGATTACTATTCCATTGTTGTTAGACTTAAGTCTCTTAGTACTTACACGACCTTAATTTAATTAGGTTGCATTTGATCAATTCGCGTGGCGCGTTAATTGTGATACACTCGACATTACTCAGAACTCAAGGTGAGTTCATAGCCCCACATTTTACATGCTTTTGTTTTACAAAGTTTTTGGGGTGAAAGACAAGCAATGCTTTACAATTGGCCAAAGTGGTTAAGTTTCAATGTTTAAGATTACGTGTTGCTAAGTACGATAACCCATATTGAGCCATATATCATGATTGCTTAATTAATGAGCACCGCGTAATGTTAATAATAGATCTATTGGGTTTGACAACCCGTTCGGGGTGATTAGCTATTCTAACAATTGAGAACGTATACCATGTCCGATAAGAGGATGTTGCAGGGTTTTAGAATCTATCACGGGCAATGTTAGGGGGGGACATAATTTGGTATTCATACCCGTCAAGCTTCAGTTTTGTATGGCTTAGAGCACGTAATTACATTTTTATGATATCTTGCATTCTGTTGTCATTATCATACACTTGGAGGAAATTTTGTGGTCCTACAATTTTATGATTTATCAAACCTATGCAATTCACCAAATATTTGTTGACGTTTTAATGCAATGTTTTTCAGGGGATCTTAAGGCACAAGTTTGCGATGGATAATTGGTGGTTTTGATATGGATGTCTTGCATTAAAAGATTTTGTCGCATTTCATTTTGTTAACTGTTAAGGGCGGAAAATCTTTGTATTTGATTAAGTGAACAAGTTAAGCTACGGGCTTATGTAACAATGACTTTGTTAAATCCAATGTATCGTTTTCAAACGACTTTTTGGTCGTTCTATATATCTCTTGTGTTGTTGATCCATAAAGTAACATGCCCCGGACCCATATTCCGCTGCGACCCAATTTGGGGGTGTTACATTTTCAATACCAACTAACTCAAGTGAGAAAGCCGATAGAAATGTGTTTAATCTCCGTGAGAAATGAAACAAGAGTCTTTTGAGAGACCTTGAGTGGCTGGGACGGGTTGTGCATTGTGTCACTGGGTCCATGACGACTGTCTTCAATACCATACAACAGCTTAGTGTTTCTGACAGTTTATGTATTGACCCGGTTTCTGCCTAAGTGTAAGGAGGGCTTCTTTTTTTTCACCCTTTATCTTAACATTTCTTTTTAATTTTTCAACCCCTTAAGTGCTTACCGAGACTTCATGACTAGTACCTTGTTGGGTTTGTTCCAGTACTAGCTCCATTTTAGTGGGCACTATTCCCTTATTTTCACTTTTACTCCTTTTTTATATCATACCTATAGACTTCTACACTAACTATTAGAGTGTTCCTGGGTAGATCCTTCCGGTTCTGGCTGGATCATGGGAACGAATACCTAATCCTAACCACCTTATAACTCTAAATAATTAAAAACGTGGTCGGTCTTTTAGTATTATTCTCAGCCTTAAAACCATTCAAAATCCCCCCCCCCCTCAACATATGCATCGATGTTCAAAAATGTTTAGAACATGAAATGAGAAACTTGCACTTTAGTCCTTAAAATCACATCTTTAGCCATATATTTTAATCACATTTTCTTCCCTTATCAAAAATATCAAATCTCTTGATTATTTTGGATTAATCATTTTGGATTCAAATATAAATGCTTTAGAGAAAAATTGTCCAATTTTAACACAGCATATTAGGAACATTATTAAATGGCCCCCCTCATTTTATGAGGGTTACTATAGATATATATATATATATATATATATATATATATATATATATATATATATATATATATTGTGTTGAGTATGTTAATTTGAAATTTTTTGAATTTATTGAAAAATTCTAGAAAATTCGTACTCAAACACTATTTGTATTGCCTACTATTATAAGTCTATACTACATATTCACAAGATAAGATTTTAAGATTGGACCTGAAGATCAAACGGTATACGTCATAAGTTTGTAGTCCATCTCAAGTTCCCTTGCACCAACTAATCTCTCCAAATTTTTGATGATTTCCCTTTCTCGCAGCTGCTTATCGATCAACTCAATCATAAGACCCGATCTCTTTCGGTCAACAGCCGTCCACTTTCTCTTTGGCATCTCCGTGTTGTAATCCAGACGAAAGTCGAGTACTCTGTGATGAATCTCATCGTGAACAGACTTGAGTGTGCCATCCGAGAACTTGTACAGCTCATTATAGACTATCACCCACACCCAACCCACCACTCGCTAAAACTCTTTTCTGTTGTTAGGTCTTCAAAACAATTCCTGGTGGATCGTATGATGGAGTGTAAGGTTCTTTGAATTCAATCTCTAGAAAGGTCTTCTGAGGTTTGGTGATGTTAAGTTTCTTCTGGTAACTCTCTACACCAAGCTGTAAGTCTTCTACACGTCTCTTGAGGATTAGGCTTCTTGTGAACATTCGAAGGGCCATAATAAAGTCAACAATAACACTCCCGTCGAGGTGGAATAGCTTGTGTTGAACAGCAAGAAGAAGCATATCTTCAATATCGTTTAGGTGTAGATCAACAAAGTTACCTTCTTTAAACTTATAAAATTGTTGATCAGATCTTTTCACCATAACTTCTTTTAAGTGACCATACCCGTGCAATTTCTTGACACTAACACTCTTCACACCAAGAATCGGCTTAGTAGAATAAACATTTTGCTTGGAAAATTTGCTTACCTGAGATCGGTACCAAAGTTTACGCCTTTCACCCCAGTGATTGATTCCCTTTACAGCATCTTTGTCATACACATGTTTAATGGTACTCCAAAGTGTAGGGACCATGTCTTCAATTCCTTTGATCTCATACCGAGCAACCTTTGTCTTCATAATTGATGTGGTGTATGTTACCTCTAGATCAGAAGTCATCAAATACTCCAGATCATCGTTGAAGATGTAATCAGCAGCAATGGTTTGATGACCTAGGGGACCTTGTAAAGGAAGAGGCTTAGATAGATCAAACGGGTAATGATCTCCTTCTGGATTATTCTAATCAAGTTTGTCTGTTAACGCATAAAAGCACTCTTAAAAGTTGTACTCAAGCTCGATACTACTAGAGCAAGTGCCTTTTAACAGATTGAAGGGAGGTTGGTATGTGTTTAATTACACATACCTTTTACCTTTAAAAACAAGCTAAAATAACCAAAAACGGACTTAAAATGCCAAATATATGCTTGTTTTGCTAATTGTGTTGTGCAGGAACGGATATCTAAGAAAAGGACGAAAAACGAAGCCAAAACGACAAAACCGGACACGGAATGGAAAAGCGTGGAAAAGACACAGTCAAGTCCAAGCCCAAGTGTCAAAAAGTCAACCCAAGTCAACCCCGACAAACCCGAAGCCAAAAAGTCAAGAAAAACAAGTTTAGGGACTAAACCTGCTAAGTCCCTAATCTTATTTAAAGAAGAAAAAGAAGAAAAGAAAGAAAAGGGGTGAAACTGCCAATTTCTCAAAGTTATACCCCAAGGGCCAAAACTGCCAAGGTCCAATTCCTATAACTAACAAGGACCTTGGGTGCAACTCCACTTATAACCCTTGGGGACTTAAACTGCCAAGTCCCCAAACTTTTAATTACACAAGGACGTGTACTGCAAACCCTATATACACCTTGAGGGACGAATTGTGTTAAACTCCCAAACTTTTGCCCTGTCACCCCTAACCTTTTCATAACACTTTTTCCCGCCCAATTTTCCCCCCAACGAACTCACGGGTTCACTTCCTCCCTTTTACCCTGCATCCCTTCAACACCATGAATAATCACTTCCCCCCTCCTCCACTAAGCTTTCCCAGCTACAAATTGCCAAGCTGGCAATCCTCACCAAACCCTAGACAAATCGAAGGCTGTGATTGTTTCTAAAGAAGCACAAGTTGATATCAAGGGTTTAGATAAGAGTTTGGGTTTCACTCACACAACAAACACACCTCATTTTTGTGTCTACAAGAAAGCACAACAGCAAGAAGACAAAGATTCCAAGCAAAACCCTAGTCGTATTTTCCTATATAAGCATTGTAAAGCCCTTGAGGCTAAGTGTGTAGTTTTTAAGTAGTTTTCAGTGTTTTAAGTTTGAGTTTTTAGTTTAAAGTTCTTCATGCACTTGTACTTCAATTTTTAATGAAAATTCAGTTTTAGTCTTGCAATTGTGTTCTAAGTTATAATTGTCTTCTTAAAACCTTTAAGCTC
>BQNB010038868.1:0-12434 GCA_026074375.1 Tanacetum coccineum | reverse complement strand
TTTCTTTCGCTCAAGAAAAAGGAAAGTGTACGTTTCAGTGCGCTTACCCTTACCGTTAGAAGAGAAGTCCTCTAACATCTGATTTTTCAAAAAGTTGAACACAATTTTTCAAGAATTTCTCGATGACAAATCATAATCTTTCAAAATTGTGTGTTCAACACTCCAACCCTCACAATGTTTTCAAAAGACAACAATTTCTCAATTGGTCCTATTTTTGAGGGGGAGTTTTTCGAAAAACAAAGTTTTAATGTTCTTGGATACATCAACAACGACAATTCTTATGTATTCAAAACATTAATATTTTCTCCCACAAATTTTTCAAGACATATTTTAATCACAATGTATTTCAAAAACTAAGTGTTTATTATTATTTAAAATAAGGGGAGAAAATGTAATTAAAATATGATCTATTCGACTCAATGTGCTGAAGAAAAGGTTTTATGGTTCGATCGTATACCCAACAACATCTTAATTTCACGACGATTCTGAAGTCATAAGGTGGTTAGGTTAGGAATCAATCCTATGATCCAACCAGAACCGGAGGATCTACCCAAGGATAATCCAAAGTTAGAAATAGCAGTCCTTAGGTATGATTGGAGATGAATGTATATGGGAATAATGCCGACTAAGATTGAGCTAACACTGGAACAATCACAACAAGGTGTTAGTAATGACGTCCTGGTAAGCATTGAAGGCGTTGAAGAATGAAAAAGAAATGTATGGATAAAGGGTCTAAAGAAAGAAGCCCTCCACACAACTTAAGGCAGAAACCGGGTCAATACATATGCTGTCAGAATCACAAGTTGATTGCTGACATTGAAAACGACATCATGGACCCAGTGATGCAATGCACAACCCTTCCCAGCCATTCGGGTTTCTCTCAACAGAAACTTGTCTCATTTGTCACGGAGATACACACGTTATCTATTGACATCTCACTCCGAGATTGTTGATATTGAATAGGTGGCAATATGCTCCAGCCTCCGAGTACTAAAACCAAAATGCACTAATCGAGTCTAGAGCCAAGAGATCAATCAAAATCTCGTTAGGACACATTCCATTTCAAACACTTGTTGAACATCATCAGGTTCACAAGCTGTTATCAAGAGTCCTACGCAATATCATTGTGATATTTGCCAGAACATCCGAGTGATACTATAAGTATTCACAATGAAGATGGAAATCCTGCTTGAGTCAACATCAAACAAGCTCTTGGTAGGTGACTTGCGAGATTCTATATGAATCAAACTTGTGACAACTGGATATCGATTTGGTCCAGTAAATGAATTGACGGTTGATGAATTTTGATAAAAACATGACACTCTCGATGTGTTACAAAAACTCTTTAATGAGTGACACGTCGATTGATTTTCAAATCAATTTTCTCGTTTATCACTAACGTAAACCTGCAGGTCAAACGGTGGTAACGGCAACCTCAATCCCATTCAAATGCTCAATTACCAATTGTAGGTTCCCGATTAATACTTCACATCATAACATAACACGAATCAAGAACTAGAAACTAGAAAAGAAGAAAAGAGATAAAGGTTTAGAGAGAGAAAAAGAGATAGAAAAGAAATTAGATATTTGAGAATTCTTGTTAGATATTTTCATATGAAAAATATCTATATATATATCCTTACGACGCGTGGGATATTTAACTAGGACCCGGGCTCGGGTTTTGCTTGGGATTAAACCCGAAACATATACAATATTAGATTAACTATCAAGCCCGATTCCCGATATTATACTGTTACAACATTAACAAATTAAAGACCGAAGCTCCATCGTTGAGTGACCGAGCTTCCTTGTTTGACTCAATAAATTGAGGCTAACATATATTAATGTGTGTAAAATAAGCAACCAACCACCTCTCCAAGGCATGGAGAGGTGTTTATATACTTACAATGGATGGTGGGCTTGGGCTTGCATGAGTTTATCTATGTGCCTTTATCTAACTAACTATGTAAGTTTCCAAAAATTACTTAACGAGCTAACGACAGTTATCTATGGAAGCGACCGACACTTTCTTAGGAATTTTGTATTCCTAACAATCTCCCCCTAATGGAGGTTGCTCCATTTTACAAAAACTTAAACTTTGCATACTATGCTTTAACTTTAGTCTTGAGCTCGAATAACTTCAATCATTAATCTTGTGGTTTGATGCAGTGATCTTAGACTTTAGGTCTTGAGCTTGTTCCTTAGCTTATCTTGAATGTGATCTTGAACACCTTGAAATCATCAACCAAGCATAATCTCGTTTTACTTCTGGACCGACATGCTCATACCTTTCTTGATTTGTTGACTTGAAAAGCTTTAATGTTGCATCTTTCTTAAAATTCTTTAACTTTAACACTTCGTCACTTCGAGATAGACGTTCGGTATCAGAGTGATGGAAACTTCTTTGAAATTCTTTGACTTTAATACTTCGTCACTTTAAGAAAGACGTACGGTATCAGAGTAGCGGAAGTCTTGAAATATGTACTTGAGCTTTCATGATGTCTTTATATTTTTCGGTCGGGTATGAGCATGTAGTTATGAATCATGACTCGTCGGGAATCAGTTGCGCCAATCATCAGGAGTACCTGCAAGTTTAGGTTAGTGATAATCAATAGATATGGACGAGAGTGTCTTTGTCACCTTGTCGAATACGATTGTAATGACCACGGTTCCCCGTTGATCAGTATAAATACTGCCAGTAATCAGGTAGAATTCCGAAAAATCTCCTTGACCGGGTTTCACAGCTGCACTAGCCGTTCTCATTGCCAGAGCGTCTCAAAGCAGACAACACGGTATGAGTGAACCAGCAAGACGGAGTCTCACCGATTGAATAGAAAAATCAATTTGAAAATCAATCGATGTATCACTTGCTAAAGTGTTTTGTGACACATCAAGAGTGTTAATCATTTCAAAAATTCATTAGCAACCGTTGATCCATTTCCTAGAACAAGTTTGATTCTTATAGAATCGCACCATCGTTTCTTTTCCCAGTGTCACCAGGTTTGCTTCATATAGAATCGCACAATGTTACCTACCATGAGCTTTTTGATGTTGGCTCAAGCAGATTTCCATCGTCACTATGAGTAATTCACTCAGATTGTTCAGGCAAAATCACAAGGATAATTGCGTAGGACCTCTTAATATATATCTTGTTATTCACATGGTTGACTAACTAGCCTTCATGTTTTTGACAAGTGTCCTAATGAGATTTATGGATGATCTCTTTTGGCTCTAGACTCAATAGTGCACTTTGGTTTTAGTGATCGGAGGCTGGAGCAGACTGCCACCTTTTCAATATCAACTAACTCGGAGTGAGAAAGTCGATAGAAATGCGTGTAATCTCCGTGAGAAATGAAACAAGAGTCTGTTGAGAGACCTTGAGTGGCTAGGGAGGGTTGTGCATAGCGTCACTGGGTCCATGACTGTCTTCAATGTCAGACAACAACTTAGTGTTTCTGACAGTTTATGTATTGACCCGGTTTCTGCCTAAGTGTATGGAGGGCTTCTTTCTTTTCACCCTTTATCCTTACATTTCTTTTTCATTCTTCAACCCCTTCAATGCTTACCGAGACTTCATAACTAACACCTTGTTGGGTTTATTCCAGTGCTAGCTCCATCTCAGTCGGCATTATTCCCGATTCTCACTTTTTCTCCTTTTGTATCATACCTAAGGACTTCTACACTATCTAGTGGATATCCCTGGGTAGATCCCTCCGGTTCTGGCTGGATCATGGGATTTGAATACCTATGCCTAACCACCTTATAACTCCATAAATTTAAGTACATGGTCGGTCTTTTGGGTATTCCATCACAATCAAAACCAAAAACATTAAAAATTTCAATCAAAGTGTTTGATATAAATATCAAAAGATTTACACTTTGAGAGTTTTTCATCATCACTAAAAACTCCCCCTTAACATGTGCATCGTAATCGTAGTACATGCTAGGAGTGGAGTGCATTGAGTCCATTTTATTCAATCACATTTCAATACAAATTAGATGCAGTTTAATCACATTTTCTCCCCTTATCCAAAATGTTAATCCCTTGATATTTTGGATATCAATTGATTAACGTTTGGGGATAAAATGTTACACACAATCTATAAGGAACATTTTAATGCTCCCCCTCAATTCGTGAGGGTATATAAGACAGTGTTGAGTATAATAAGTTGAAATTTTTTGAATTTACTAAGAAATTCTTGAAAAATTTTATACTCGAGCACTCCTTAATATTACCATAATGTATATACTACATATACACAAACTCACAAGTTATAATTATTCACTAGGATTAACCTGTTATGATAAGGACACCATATGATAAATCATATGGTCCTTTGCAGCAGTCGAAAGTCACCCTCGTACGGTCTCCCACCTATAAATTTCTCCAAACTCCGCATTATCCTCCTTGTCTTTAGCTGTTTATCAATTGCCTAGATCATAACTCCAGATTTATCTCTATAACTTTGTCTCCAGATAGTCCGAGGCAGATACTTCATCCGAATTCCCTTTAGAAGATCATCAAGATCAGTCCGAACATCATTGAGTGTACCGTCACTAAACTTGTGTAGTTCATTAATACGCATCAATTTGTTCTTCTTGTCTTTGTTCTGGTAAATTAATCCTTTGGGATTGGAGTATGCTGTATAAGCTTCCCTTCGTTTAAGATCTGATCTGTACGTTTCTGGCTTTGTGAGGTTGAGCTTCTTTTGGTAACTTTCGACACCTAATTGAAGATCTTCCACACGCCTTTGGATGACAACGCTTCTTGTAAACATATGCAAGGATACATTAAAATCTAGGCGTTCTTCAGCAGTGAGATTTGTCAATTTTCCTTAAACAAGAAGAAGCAGCATGTCTTATATGTCTTGAATGCGAAGTCTGTTGAAGTTGCCTTCTTTGAATTTGTACAACTTGTCATCATCTCTACGATCAGTGATCCAATCCAGATGCTTGTAATTATGCCATTCGACTATATGAAGGTTTGTGACAGCAATGATTCTGCGTTTGGAGTAGACATCTCGAGCAGATTCCCTATTAGCAGCAAATCCTTAGAATTGTTGTCATTTTCGCCCCCAATGTGAGATTCCCCAGAGTGCATGTTCGTCGTAGCTAATAGGCACTTGTCTTCACATTGTGTTAGGGACCAAATCTTTAATCCATTTGATATGGCCGTAATCTGCAGCCTTGGTCTTCGTCACTGAAGTTGTATATGCTCGGCTTGAGACACCACCACTTAGATACGCAAGGTTGTTGTTGATGAAGTGATCGAAAGGTATGACACGATGACCTCGAGAATTAGGTATCAATGGTAGTGGTTTTCGCAGATCATGAGGCTATTGATGACCTTTAGGGTTGTTCCAGTCTAATTGATCAGTGGTTGCCTTGTAGACTTCTTTAAAGAAATATTCAAGTTCCACCAAAATCTTGCATGATCCTTTCATCAGCTCGAATGTTGGACCGGCTAATAATTCAGGAGTTAAAGTATCAACTTTAATCCGGTTCATCATGAATGTTGAGAAGTCAAGGGGAGTGTCCATCAACTCATTAAACGACTCACGTGGATCTTCCATCTGGGCCAAAGAGCTTAGCCAAGGTTGAACAGGTCCATGAGCATCAGGCAAAGTCTTGTTCCAATCACGATCGAGAGTAGGAGGTTTTGCTAGTTTCTGAATCCAATCAGGATGCTGAAAGGTCTCTTCATTAGGTTGATCTTTAGTAACTCCTATTTTGAACTCCTGATGTGCGGGTTCTTCCAAATCTTTGGCAGTGTGCATTGGCTACTCTGCTTGATCAGACTCGCCAGCAGACTTGTGATGAGATTTGGACCCTTTAGTTGACTTGCCAGTTGTATTGGAGGTCTTTTCCTTTGGTGCACTGGTAGACTCTGGTTCTTTTCCAGCTCTTTTTCTCTTGGACCCCCGGTTTGATCCAGCAAAGGGTTGTTCATCTTTATCCTCATCATCTCTATGTCTTTTAAAAGAAATAGTAGCTCCATAAGTGTCAAGTATGAGCTTGTCATTTTCGTAAGCGTCAATCAGTGCTTTGTAGAGATTCTTTTGTTCTTCAGATATGTGGATTGACTTATTGCTCTCCATCTTGTCTATGAGAATCTTCTTCAGCTCTAATTCAGATAGGTTGGCGGCTATAGCATGAGATGTCTTAGATTTATTGGATGAACGAGTTAGAACCTCAGCTTCGAGTTGTTCATTGACAGTCTTCTTAATTTTTGGCAAAATCTTAGAGACTTTATCTTTAACTTGTTCCTTGACTTGATCCTTGATTATTTTCTTAATGTTATCATCAAGTTTGTTGAGGAAGTCTACATTTTCAGCTTGGGCTTCATCTCTGAGTCTTTCGGATTGTAAATGAACAACTGTTTTGACGGTTTCATGCATCTTGTTGGCAAGGTAAGCATCAATAATGCCGGGAATCAAAGAAACTGCTACAGCAAATTGATTTGTTTGTTTGAACTCTGAGAAGTCGGTTTCCAATGTTTTTAGTCTATGGTCAAACCCGAATAAAGAGCCAAAGTTGGGAAGATCTTGTAGTGAGGAGCATGGAACAGTTGGCGGTGTGGGAACTAGTGTTTATTGCAGATGTGTGATGAGAGGAGTGGGTGGTGGAGGAAGAGTTGTTGCAAATAACAAAGGTGGCTTGGCAAAAGTAGTAACCAGAACATCAACTAGTGAAGTTGAATCAATGTTTAGATTAAATAAAGAGTCAATTCCTATGTCTGGACTGGGGTTGAGCATGTTTGAAACGAAAAAAGATGACACAAAAGAACTCTGTTGTTGACCTTCTAGATTGACCGGAGTTATGATCACATGAGTATCTTCTATTTCTTGAGTAGTTTGAACGATAGTGCGTGGAGCATCTGTCATTTCAGTATCTCTTCCCTCCAGATTGACGTTCACGTCTCTGTATAATGCATCCACTTCTGCTTCTTCATTTATCTCTTCTTCATTTATCTTATCTCCCTCAACATTTGCATCTTGAATTTCTTCATCATTGTCTTCATCATCAGTGGATTCAACATGGGAAGGTGTTTGAACCCGAGGATCAAATCTATCTTCTTCTTTATCTTCTTCATCATGAGTGGAAAAATTAGGATGAACGAAGTCATCACCATCGTTGTCTGAATCAGTTTGCTTATCATCATCACCTTGTTCTTCATCATCATGTTCATCATATTCCTGTCCATCGTTGTCTTGATTATCCGCATCGTTATTATCATCATTATTGTCAACATCATCATCATTGTCATCATCGTCATCATTCAAGGCTACTTCATCATCCTCCTCGTCACTGGACTTCCAAGAGATTTGCTCATCATCTGATCTATATGTCGGTACATCGGGAACCCCTGGTATACTTCCAGTTCCTTCATCTGCACCTGAGCCGCAGGCGTAAGAGCCGTGAGTTTCTATCAGACTTCTTTTTTGTGACAACTAAGATTTTAGCAGGTTAGTTAAAGCCTGTATAATTCAGTTTATGTGTGTCATTATGTGTTTTATGTGTTTTATATGTGTATGAAATGGAAGTACATGATTGATGAATCATGATACTTGTGGAAATGAAATCATTTGAAAGTTTTGCGTAGTTTCAAATGTCGTGTACGTAATATTCTGTGTACGTACTATGTGTATGTAATTCATATTATATATAATAGTTTAGTATTTTATAGATTGTAGAGTACTTTCTATTTAAAAAAAAGTTAGAATCGAATGTTAGTTTGAAAACTAGTTAGAAAGTTCAAGGTTTAGCAAAATCTTAAAGGTTTTTACTTAGAATTAAAGTAAATGTATAATAAATAAATAAAATATAATTAAAAGGGTGGTTGTGTGGAAAGGCCGAACAAGGGGAGAAAAAAAGGGAAAAAATCCCAAATTGGTTACAATTTGTTTTTGGTAATTATCTTTTCCTAAGCCTATAAATACAAATCATAACTTAATCAAAAATCACTTTTTTTCTTCTCTCCTCTCTCCTTGGTCGGTCGAACAACACAAAGAACAAAGGGAAACCCAAAAAAATTTAAGGTTTTGATTTTCAAGAGTTAAGGTAAGGTTTTCTAAATCATTTTTCAACTCAATTGATTTTATTTAACATAACAATCATTAAGGATGAATTAGGTTATTGTAACTAATCTGTAATTAATAGGTTTTGATCATCAAAAATCATTTTAGGGTTAATAATTAGGGTTTTGGGTAAGTTAATTAGGGTTAATTATGCTAATTTCGGAATAGAAATCTGAGCAGAATTTTAGGTCATCTTACAAGAGCCATATCTCGGTCATACGGATAGCTTTTATTGATTTTATTGAGCCTAAAATTAACTACAGAGAGTCTACTTTCCAACTCAAGTGGTTTCATGAATTAAAAGTGTGTGGAAGTTAGTCAAATTAATCAAACAAGATTCGTTGTCAAAACTGAGTTTTTGGGGCAGATTCTGAGTTGTGTTTGTGAGGTCAAAAACCATATCAAAACGTCTTTTTAATTAATGGGCTTGTTAATGTAGCAAGTTCATGATGTTTATGATTTTCTAGAATTTTTGTAGAATTTTTCGAAGTGTTTAAATGGGTCTGGTCAAGCTAAACGTTTTGAAGGTCGAATCAGGTCAAATTCTGGACATTTTGTGATGTTGAATTTTTATAAAATGGTTACACTCACTACACTCACTATTATTTTTTTAAATCCACAAATCATAGAGCTCACAACTTTATGGGCGCTATGGGATTAAGGGAGCAAGATCAATTAGGTGATTAAGAATTTTTATTTAGAGTCACTTGTGACATAAAAACTGAGTACGAAAACATAAAGTTGAGCAGAAAATTTATGAGTTAATTATAAGGTTAGGCAAGTATAAGGGAGTATATTATTAAAGATTTGAAGACAAGATAGGATATATAGTATCCATCGTTGTGCTTGTTACATCAACTTGTGTGTGACCTCAATCGATGAAACATAAGTGTGTATTGTTTTGGTTTAGATTCTTTGCAAGATAATGAAGGAAATGAAAATTTGCTTTGCATCAGTGAGTTTCACAGTCCCACTTTTACTTATTAAATTTTAAGGATGGAAATGATGCAATACTATTTTATGAATTATGAACCGTGATATGTGTTATTTTAGATGCGAAACTAAATATTGCTATGTGAAATAACTTGTGGTAATGGCATGTGTATGTGAGGATTAACCATGACCCCGTTTGAGAACCGATGGACGTAGCTATCAAGTGGGTCTCTCTTAACTTGCGCGGAGATAATGTAGACGGAGGGGAACGATGCCCCCCCAAATATAAGAGAATTTATTTGAACTCGAAATAGCACAAGCAAGCATATATGTTCGTAAATGTTGTTTTTGTTGATCGCGGTGTCATAAGTGAGTCTTAAACCTGTAACTCTCACCAACAATTATGTTGACGTTTTTAGCATCATTTTCAGGTGAGCAAAACGTGTGAAGAGTTAGGAAGAGGAGTTAGCTGGACCATAGGCTTGCATGCGGAGTCTATGATTTATCTGTTTTAGTTTTCATTTGAACTTGTCATGTTTTGTTCTTCATGCATTATATGTTGGATTTTTGTTTTGGGCGTTGTCATAACACGCTTTGGATCTTGAAGTTTATTGAAAGTCATTTTTAGTTTTCTTTATTTTGACGCCTTGTGTTGTGATGATGCCTATTGATCATGCCTTGCGATTCCGCCTTGGCGGGGTGTGACAGATTGGTATTCAGAGCCAAGGTTATAGAGAACTAGGAGGATTGGCCTAGACTATAACTAGGAACCTTCATATAGATGCATTTAGGAACTATGTGCTTGTGTGTACGTATGTATAATATATTTTATGTATATATTTTGAAGTTCCAATTGCCTATTCGTTTACTATTTTCGTAGTAAGAATATATATATACATATATGCTAGTATTTATTTTCTTCGTCGCCAAGTATCTGATGGAGCTTATACTCTTTCTTATTTATAGAGTTATTTCTCCCTCAAAGCGTAAGTTTCGTTGGGGAATCATGCGTTCAACTGGGATTAAGCGTTTTGTCGACCCAATTTCTGGTTGTAAGATATGGCGTACAAACCGTAAGTGCCGTATACCCATCGACTTATATCCGTGTAAAGTGGAAGAGAGTATGACTATGAAGAAAGTAGGTGACCAAACGATTGGAGTGATTTGGAGAAGAAGGATCGAAAAGGAAGGGAATGTTTCTAGGTTCCAAGAATACCACACCTCGGATGAAGAAGAAGAAGAGTTGAGTGAGCACCCTCCTTACAATAAATATGGATTCGTGGATCATCCACAACTCCAAATGGAAGACCAAAGGAACAAGTTTGCACCTTACCCATTACCACCACAAGAGGGCAATATGAATGGTTGGTTGACTGATGATGCTAACAATTTAGACCTTGAGTCTACGGCTAGTAATCAACCCATGAGTTTGACGATGGAAGACATTAGTGGGAGCTAAGTTCGACCTCGACCCGACTACTTGTGCAATCGATTTGATTTAGGATGTTTAGTGTTTCTTTCTATCGTTTGAACCATGTTAGGAAATGTTATTTTCGATTACGATTATTATTAATGAGAAGTGGTTTTAGGATTTATCTTGTGTGTTATGTGCCTTATTAAATGTGTTATGTGTTGCATGATCTGTTGATTTCAAGAAGTGTTTTCATAGGAGCGAGTACACGCGTGAAAGGGGGCATCTATAATTATGATGTACAACATAATTATACATGTGCCACAACATAAATGGACTTACAAGTATGAATACATGTAATTGGTGTTGACACATATTGGTTGATTATGCTTGTACGTATATAGTATTGTGGGAAATGTAATATCATGGGTTATGAAATCTGTAGTATATCGTCTAATATATATATTTCCTATAGACTTGATACCATTAGGACAAGGAAGTTTTGATGTGATAGTAGGAATTGATTGGTTGTCAAACCAAATGGTTGTGATCGTGTGTCACGAGAAGATAGTTAGGATACCTGTAGAAGAAGGTAAGGTACTCTGTGTTCAAGGAGAATGTAATGTCGGGAAGACAAAGACGTTAATGAGCACAAAGGCGAATGAACCGACGTTAAGCGATATTCCTATCGTATGTGATTTCAAGGACGTATTTCCAGATGACATATCAGGATTACCGCCACAACGACAAGTAGAGTTTCGTATAAATTTGATTCCTGGAGCGACGCCCATAGCAAAGTCGCCATATTGACTAGCGCCTTCGGAGATGAAAGAACTATCGGAGCAACTTCAAGAGTTGCAAGACAAGGGATTTATTCGGCCAAGTCACTCACCATGGGGAGCGCCAATTTTGTTTGTCAAGAAGAAGGATGGATCATTTCACATGTGCATAGACTATCGTGAACTGAACAAGTTGACCATCAAGAATCGTTATCCACTCCCTAGGATCGATGATTTGTTTGACCAACATCAAGGTGCGTGTTACTTCTCTAAGATAGACCTTCGATCTAGTTATCATCAGCTGAGAGTGCAGGATGATGATATCTCAAAGACCGCGTTCAGAACACGATATGGGCATTTTGAGTTTACGGTTATTCCATTTGGATTAACAAATGCACTCGCAGTTTTCATGGACTTAATGAACCGAGTATGCAAACCCTACTTGGATAAGTTCGTCATAGTATTTATTAATGATATCTTGATATACTCAAAGACGAAGGAGGATCATGAAAATCATTTGAGATTGATGTTGGATTTGCTAAGGAAGGAGAAGTTGTATGTGAAGTTCTCCAAGTGCGAGTTCTGGTTGCAAGAGGTACATTTTCTTAGACACGTGGTAAATCACAATGGTATTCACATAGACCCAAGTAAGATTGAGGCGGTGAAAAGTTGGAAAGCCCCCACAACACCATCTGAAGTAAGATCATTTCTGGGATTGGCTGGATATTACAGACGTTTCATTGAGAATTTCTCCAAGATTGCTAAACCTCTTACTTCATTGACTCAGAAGAATCAGAAGTATGAGTATGGTGAGAAGCAGGAGAAAGATTTTCAAACGTTGAAGGACAATTTGTGTAATGCAGCAATATTGTCATTACCGGATGAAGTAGAAGATTTTTTGGTTTATTGTGACGCGTCAAACCAAGGATTGGGATGTGTTCTTATGCAAAGGGATAAGGTAATCGCCTATGCATCAAGATAATTGAAGAGCCATGAGAAGAACTACACGACTCACGACTTAGAGTTAGGCGCGGTGGTGTTTGCGCTAAAGATTTAGAGGCATTATTTGTACGAAACAAAGAGTGCTATCTATACAGATCATAAGAGCCTTCGACACATATTCGATCAGAAGGAGTTGAATATGCGTTAAAGGGGATGGTTAGAGCTGTTTAGTGATTATGAATGTGAGATTAAGTACCATCCTAGTAAAGCAAATGTAGTAGTTGATGCTTT